>CABPRJ010001505.1:0-87365 GCA_902439185.1 Cinara cedri
TTTGGACGTAGTGTATCGTTAGGTTCAATATTCGCAATATTTAGCCAATGCTAATTTGTGTGTGTCACATTTATCATGTACTTTAGCCATACTGCCTATATGTTTCCAGTCTGAATAACCATGAATCGTTAGATTACCAGCATTAGGATTACAATGTTGACTTTGTGGTAAAAAATGTCTACAATAATAACAAAAAATTTGATCAAATTGTATTGAGTACTCAATTCATGGATACTGTTTATACCAAGTACTATTAAATGACCGTTTACTTTTAACCATGGATTTGTAAGGATAAATAATATTTGGTTGTACAAGAGGTAGATCATAGTTTAAACTTAAGTCTAATATTTTTGAAGATTTTACCAATTGTCTGGTCGGTTCTGGGTTAAAAACAATACTACTATTTACACTGGTGTTTTCACTAGCTATAGAGTCATTTGTATGTACTGATGGAGATTTTGGTGTGTCTCCTTCAATTGTTTTTTCGGCCTTATGTTTGGAAAAATGAGTTAAAAATCTCTTCATTATATTAAATTAATAGAAACAACGAAAATTCACAATGAGAAAAAAATAATACAATAGTCATATATTATATCTACACAATATGTAACAATTTGTTATCACGTTATGCCGTTTATTATGAAGACAGCTACCGCCAATTATGAACTAAGATAGTACTATCAACGCTAAAACAGCTGCAAGTTCTAGCAGCGACATTATCACATAGATAATATATTAGCACGATTAAAGATATAATACCGATTATATCTTTAATCGTGTATATTAGTAAGTTCGTCATCAATGTAATGATAATAATATAATTGTAAATTATCATTATAATTTATCAAATGATGAAACATCTTATTTTTGTATAAAAATAACATTTTTAAAATAATGGGCACCAGAAATTTTGTAATGGCAGCTGCCCACTCTGCCCATACGCTAGAACCGCCACTGCTAGCGGTGAGTAATAATAGTTTTTTCTCGCACCCATACCCTTCCATGTTGAGCAGTAGTGAAAATAAAAATTCATATTTTGCACTAACGAAAAACAGGCCAGAGAGCAATCTACAGTATTATAATACTAGTTTTATAACAACATCATAGCATCATGTTTAACGACCATCATGGCCAGAATGCAGGAAAAAATACAACTATTTTTATTAAATTAAAATAAAATGTAAATAAATTGCACGTAAATACAGTAAATTCGTTAAATATTTATATTATGATAATAGTAAGTAATTTTTTTTCTTTTACAATGTTATAAATATATCTGGACACATTAATATAATATTATAATATATAATATAATAAATCATCGATAGTGATAATAATTTCGATAATTAATACTGATATTCGGCATCTATATAAAACCATACAGTAACCGTATTATAAATAGTTTAGGCTAAACAGACAAACAGTAAAACGAGAAATGCAACGTATGATAAAACGAAAAAATGTTTTTACAATTTTGTATATAATGTTATACTGGAATACGGAGAACAAATACAATAAAGAGGCGAATCGTAAAAAATCAAATATTATCATAAAATATATAAAAATAAATCGATTAAATAATTCTTTTTTTTTTTGGCAAAATCGAGCACTTATACAAACAAATAATAATTACATGTAATTAAAGTACATTGTTAAATAATTTTAATAATAATAATAATAATGAAATTCTACTTCGAGCCAATAGAATTGCTTCAATCGTTACTCGCCGGTTCGTCGTACAAAATATACAATATACGGACAATAATAATATAATAATAGAATATTCGTATCATAATCACGAGATTTACACAACAAACAATATACACGATATAATAATAATATTTGTATAAAATAGCAGTGGTTCGAGTCATAGGCGGAGATTTGGTACTTTTTGTCCGAGTAGGGGGGGCCAACCTCGGGGTTTATGAAATAACACGTTTTCAATATATTGAGTGCGTCCAGAATAAAGTATTACCCGAGTGCGTCCCAAGAAAAAATATAATATTTTCAACATAGCCCGAATGCGCCCCAGTTCGTTTAGATTTACACAAGGTGCACCACGAAGAGGTGAACTGGTTTAAACCCCGAAAATATTTAATTATTTTATTATTTGTTATTGGCTTACGCCCATTATGGTTGGTTTACTATTCAATATATCAGCTTTTAAATATAGGTATATACCTATATGCTGCATCAATACAACTGTAGACGCAATTGAGGAGCAGTTCAAAATAATTTGTCAATAACAGAGCGAATGCACTCGGGTTATGGAAAGTATAAATGCGGAACGCACTTGGGATATTTATGGAAACCCAATCAACCTTATCCTCCCAACTATCGCCCATGGTTTTCGAGGACAACGTAGTATTGAAATTGCATTGCCAAGTCGTGGTCGTCGGGACGAATCGGAACTATTGCCGGGTGACCAATATACCACAAAACTTGGTAAAGAATATTATGTTGTTATATAATTTATAAAAAAAAAAAAAACGTTATACCGGGTTTTCAGCAATATAAGATCAGTTCAACCAACAATAGTCTTAATGTCCTAAAATATGATATTAATATACTCTATTTTTTGAAACAAATACAAGGTGATAAGTCGTCGAGCGTTCGGCGCCACTGACGATTGAGAACAATAAGGTGAGATATGTAAAGGCGTAGCCCTACAGACGTGTCCAGAAAAGGCCAGCAAAGTTCACCGTCAATTTTAAAATATATACCACTTTTAATAGGGTATAATATTATAGTAAATATTAAAAGTATGTAGATCTTCATGTTTCGATAGAATTTTTTATATTAATATTATCATTTCTGATTTTGATATGAACATTGTGCACGTGTGCCTATTAGGGTGGGCAAAAGAAAGACATATCACACTCTGGAATATATGAAAATCGGTTAGAAATTGTTTTTATTGAGCGTTGGCACACAACCTGGATAATTATCGATTCACCCACTCGTAATGGACCTATCATAACTTCATAGCATTACCTAACCCAGATTCTCAACCTTTTTAACTTCAAAGCACATTTTTTTTTATAACAATACATTTTGACGAAACATTATAATAGTAAGATATATAACAAATTATAATGTTAATTTAAGAATTAAAATATATATTTTATTATCATAATTTTAAATTTATAGTTTATATATTATATAATCGAAAATAAATGCAAAGTCGTCTTTAAAATAATTCTGATCTTTTAATTAGATGTTGGTTAAATTTACTCGGGAACTATTCAAAAGTTTTACCCCACATACAACGCAAAATAGAAGAGATTCTTCTTCATTTCTCGCCCAAAAAAAAACCAAAACTTAAATAATTATCAGCATATTTCCGAATAAAATAAAATTTCTTTGCCGAATCAGTTATTATATTTGAAATCTTGACACTATTATTCCCAATATGATGTTTATTAAAAATAATAAATTACTACATTTGTCCATTTTATTGAATAATATTTTATTTTATGTAATTATTTTAAATACTAAAGCACGACTGTTAGAAAATATTAATGTTTAACGGCTAACTGTTGTTCATAATGTTTTACGTCGACCGCCAAACAATAATCATTATTGATAACAAAAAAAATAAGTACTGGGAAATTTCTTTTTTTAATACCTATTGATAGGTACTATACGCGTGTATCTCAGTAGTAGCACACCAACAGCCAATTCTAGTCATTAGTATGCCGAAGAACATCGGTTGAGAACTACTGACCTAACCATTTATACCTACATGTCTTGTTTTTTTTATATTTATAGGTATCCATTTATTCCATATATATATAATATGTTCACGATAAAAGATATCACTAAATATTTCAGTTTGATGACCTAGTATTGAAATGAAATTTTCGGGGAATGATAGGGTGTACCCAAATACAAATTTTAAATGTTTAACTCTTTTAATACGCGCATGCGCAATATAACTTAATTTTCTTTAAATGGCAACACCGGGGTTTTTTTTACATATTTGGATAGAGTATTTTTTTTAAAACAATTTTTATATACAATTTTTTTTTTCTAATTACAAAACTGTCAGTTATAATATGTTGAAATAGAAATCGGTTTTTATTGACTGATTTCATAAATAATAAAATGGATAACTAGTAAACCAATCAGAGAACAATATGAGGTTGAAGATTTTCGTAATATAAAGACCGATATACGGTTTTTTGAGAAATTTAATAATAATATTATTTTATATTGATGTATTTGAATTTCTTCCCAGGGCCTTAATTAATTCTTAAATCGCAGATTTCAAAGTCACTTTAACCCAGCCATACATTATGAATTTCGAATGTAGATCTTTACTATTGACAGTTAAGATGTAGTAGTGGATTAGTATAAATGACGATGACTGACAACTATACTTTTAGACTAATGCATTTCAAACATGTTGATATTATCATTCAAAACCCAGTGTAATCCGTTGAAGAGGCTAAAGGCAATTTTCTTTGATGATTAAAATAAGTAAATGTTTATTTTTTCTTAACCATACTTTCACCCGGAAAATATTTTTCCTTTTTCTTTTTTTTTTAGACTTAGGACTGCCACAATATAATATAAAATATATAATACAAAATAAAAGTCAACAGTCATGACTATCGTACAAAAGCCATAGTGTATGACCGAATTTACCTTTTTCCTGATCTATTTGATATTCTGTAAAAATACCTATATATATGGTTAAAAAATAAGCGCACCAATAAATAAAAAATATATAAATATGACAGCGAACTTTGAAGATGGTACGGGTACGGGGTATTTCGAGTTTGATGTTGAAGGGAGGGATCACACTGTTATAATATTATATTATTTACAATAAATCATACTGTAATGGAGGCGGTTTCGTGGTAATAATAATAATAATAATTTATACATATATTAATTGGTATAATGTCGTCGTTGGCAAGTTAGTTGGTCTTGACGAATCTTATATTGTACGGGTCGTCACACAGTTCCGGATACCTATCCGTGTCCCGGACGTACTCGCCATCGAATCCAGTAGCATATCCTGATTTAAGTATCTCATCAATTTCAGCTACAGACCAGTCCTTGTTGGTGGGCAAGCCCAATCTGAGTAGATCCCTCTCACGGTGCCAGGCCTTCCGCATTACCGACGTCTTGGCGTGGTGTAGCAGCCGCTGCTTCTCATGTTCCAAAGTGGTACCGTATCGGAGGTTCATCATCGTGTCCGCGCAGTGTATGCGTACGTCCACCATCTATGAACACGAGGAATTTTTAAAATAATATGTATTATATTTATGTAAAAATACAAATAACATAAAGCGAACGATTTGAAAATAACATTAGTTCGTGTCGATTATTGGTGGTGCAGTGGTTCTATGAATTATTGTTGAAGAACATCGGTTTTACCGATTACTCGAGTATATTCGTACATTTTAATTAAAACCATCTTGAGTTAAATTTATTTTATACACAAAATGTAATTTTGAAAAAGAATATTCAGAGCTTGATTTTAAAGAAAAATATTATCCCTAACCTAACCTAACCTTCCTTTTAAAACGATAAAAAGTTTAATGAGTAAAAATGTTTAATTTACTAATTTTATTGTATTAGTTAAAATAGTTGTCCACTGAATGCTTATTAGACATGGAGACATCTTTTTAATATGGCCTAATGGCCATATTAATTAATATTGAACTAAATCTAGATAAATCGTAATAAAAACCTATGTCGTTTAAATATAGTATTGACATTTTTTTTTAAAATTACACACATAAAATATAAATTTAAATTTTAAAGAAATTCAACATGCATATCGTTTATTTGAGGGACATACACAATGGAATGTTTGTTTTGGTCACAACAATAGTGGGGCCAAAAACGATATATATATAAGATTATATATTTATAAGATGCTCAGACATCAATCAATAACAAAAATTATCAATCAAAATTGATTGAAAATTGTGTATATCAGTTTCAGCTTTAATACTCTTATTGATTTATACAAAAGTTAATTTAAACTATTAAATTAATTAACAAATTTAATTTATTAAAGTCATTAGTCAACAGATACCAAAAATCCATAAAAACATACGTAAAAACCAATTTCAATAGCTAATATCAACATCTATTCATGAATATTAATAAATTATGGATATACCGATTATTTAAGTTATTCAAAATATAAATCAGCTAACATATTATAAAGTTAATTCAACGAGTGTTTGGAATTTATTAGCTCAACTTTATATAAATAATTCAACATCTTAAAGCTACAATAAACCTTCTTTCAGATTATTTTCATCAATTTAAAAAGCATATAAGGAAAAATCTAAAAAGCAATAAGTATTGTATGTATAACAAATATGATTCGCCATAAAAATAACAGAGGAAGTATTAGTATTGAAAATGAAAAACGGAGAGCAAAGCAAGAAAAAGAAACTCTTGAAAAAGCAGAAAATCGTAAAAAAGCATGATTCGGAGTAAATAAGAGAAACCGTTTTAGCTCTTTAATTCGTTTTCTAACACTACTAGTATTACCGAACTGTAAATTAAGTGATACAAAACAATGAGGTCTTACACTGTTATACAAATTAAGATGTGCTATAATAATAAAAACAACATCTTGTTCATGTTCAGGTAACTTATACCAGGTTTGTAATATTCAAATAACGATGGACCAAAAGCGATGGACAATAAATCCCATTCCCCCCCTTTCAGAAGTGGGTTACCCAAAATTGGGGTGAGATTAATTTCCACCTAATTCAATTCCTCTCTCGTCATGGATGTTTCCAAGAATATCTGCATCGCTTCAAAATAGCGCCAGAGGGGCGTGTTTCAACTGCGGACAATGTTGAACACACATTCTTTGAGTGTGACCGTTGCTGGAAACAGACGCAGGAATTAGAAGTCGATCTATACTACATGCTGTCCCCGAAGACTATCGTGATGGCCGTACTAGAGACGAAAGCTAATGGTCAGCAGTCGATTGGTTTGTAGATAGGATTATTAGACAGAAGAAGGACGATGATAGTTATTTGGAAACCAAGGCTTTAAAGATGATGAAACATAAGATTAAGTATGGTAGGATAATGTGGAGAGAAGTGTTGGGTGTTTAATGTGACAATAGGATTCCAATGAGACTTAAAGGTAAACTCTACAAGAGTGTGGTGTGACGGATTAAATTGTATGGTTTGGTTTGTTAGACAGTAGCCGAAGAATGAGTATAGTAGAGATGAGAACGCTTTCACGAAGATGGATGAGTGGAGTGACGATAGAAGATAGTACAAGAGAGAGTTTAGGCGTGGTTTCGATAATACAAAAAATTGGAGAAAATTATAGATATTTTTGAGCATATCACGAACAGAGAGGAATCTGAAGCTACTGCTTCTTCTACAATTCTTACTAGAATTGTAATGAAAATAAACATAAGAGAAAAGAAGTGAAAACCAAAACTAAAACAGAGGTGGTTGAAAGCAATCGAGGGTTATATGAGGTGTATAAAAGGTCAGATCTAGAGGAAGTTAAGAATGAAAGTGGCTTTTCCAAAATAGTCGAGATGAAGATAAAAGAGAAGAAGAAGTTGTTTAATAAACGACTTCTTGACAGGATAATGTGTCAGATGAAAATGGCCCACCCTAGCTGCTTATCTTTCTTTTGAACCACCTAGGTTCAAAAAAAAAAAGAAATGTCTGCAATATTCAAAAAATCAGAAACGCAGGATAACGGTAGATGAAATTAAAAATTCAGATGCATAATATGCGTGGCTTAGAGAGCCTTGGAGTTAACTGTGGTAATCTGCTCGTGAAAAATCAAAATCTAAGTATACGAAATTAAAAACGTAAAAATATTATCTTAACTCAATACTATGTTTATTGTTAGTTAAATCAATGTTATTTTCTAAACATTTAAAATGTATTCAAAAAACAATGTTAATATTTTATTTAACATTACACAATTTACTAGGTTAACGTCTTAAACTTTTAGTGGTTGAAAAACCACGGCTGATTAAAAGATAAAAGCCACGTCAATTAGGTCACATTTTTTTTAGATCATAGGTACACGATTTGGGAAAAAGTGACATTTGCCCTAATGTATAAGGTCTACTTAATAGTAATAAAGGCCTGTACGAAATTTTAATTTTACTCAATTCTATGTTGAGTTCTTTACTTTCCTATTGATTATTGATTAATCAAAAATATCAAATTTCCATGTTCTTCTTTGGCCTAATCTAGTTTACCATGGTCATATTCATACCTTTCCGGAATTGTTGTCGGATTCTTTTTCGTGGAAAGTGGTGTTCAATTGCGAACCGAATCTCTTGAGTTGTGCCTTGTCCTCGTTGGCATGCCAAATGTCCTTCTTGACAAAATAGTAGGCGTCCTGCTGGGCGCCATGCATAACCAGACTGAACGGCAACAGGAACGTGTTGTTAAACACGGATGTGAACACGTCTTTGTAGATAGGATTGGCTGTGGGCACGCTCTGCACGATTACCCGGCCATCGAACGATCTCGATATGTGTATGCCATTGCCAAACAGTGGGGCCGGTGATGCGCCGGGTCGGATCCCATGGGCCTTTGGACCCCGATCCGCGTCTGCGGATTCCTCTTCCTGGTCATTGGTGTAGAACGTCGTCCACATCGGGTCGGTGTATTTTGCTGCCGCCTTAAACGAATTGACGGTCGGGTCAGCATGAGTCCTCGATTCGGGTAGCGACGTGAGTTTTCGTTTATTCAGCAGCTTTGTTAAGTGGTTGAAGTAAACAGACGTTATGTCTAACGGTATATTGCCAAGACTCGCTGACATTGATGGCAACAGCGATGGGAACGTCGATATCGACTGCGGCATCTGAGGCATGAGTTCTTTCAGGTCATAGCCGACCAGAGACAGCCAATATTTTTCATCTGTAAACAATTATTTTTGTGACATTACATCTCTACGTTTTTACCTTGGTTTTTTTATCCTGCGATTGGGACCATGGTCTTAAATTATATGGACAGGACAGGATCGCGTAAAATAAAATAAAAACCGCAAATTTTCTAAATTTTTTATAATTTTGGACATTTGACTAAAATAATTAATTAAGTACGATTTGAGGCGCTTTCTAAAAAAAAATGAACTCAACATCCTAGCTATATGACCGCAGAATTAATAAAAAGGAGAGCGCTAATGTTTCGCTTAAGAGCGCAGTTTTTTATGGCCCATACAAAGAAGTTAAATTTTCGTTTATGTTAAAAATATTTTTCACGTCAATTTCAATATAATTTAATTCTTTTGAGTTTTGACTTAATAAATACAATATAATTTAATCGTTTATATTTATTTGCATAGTAAAAACTATAAAATATAAACGATTAGATAGTATTATATATTATTAGTTATCGGAATCGAAGATAATGACTACTGCACTACTGTACGCACAGTTACTTTAGATCTGTAATTATTAGTGTAGTGGTGTACCTATGATTACGTTTGTATGTGTAACTGTGTGCGTTTGTAATAGTTTCATTTTACTAGTGAGTTCAAACATATAATGGCCATTAAAAAAAGGAAAATTTGTGATGAACATCAACTTTTAATAATTCTCGAATTGATTTTTACTTTATTCCTAAATTTGTCAAAAACAATATCAGTAAAAAAAACATGTAGCATAAACCGGCATGGGTAAATATTAATCAATTTTTGAAAATATCATTGGTAATTTAAGAAAAATTTTGTTTTTTCGTTGCAATTCAGTTAAAGATATTTGTAGAGAATTTCCATTTGGACAGAAAACTTATAATTACCTTTTCTAGGTAAAATGTTCAATACATTTTAGCCATTTTTGAGCTATTTATAGACATATTTATTTAATCAGTATTTTATGTAATTTTTATTAGGTAGCTAGGTAGGTACTTTTGTGAATAAAATTATTAAACCAAACAGAAATACTTGAAAATTTAACAAGAAGTTCATTAGTCATATTTTGTGGAAAATAAAAATACAATTTGATATAATGTGGACATTTTTTTTATAATACTTTTAATATCAAATTTAAACGAAAATCGTAAATATTACCCTTTGGCCCCTTTGAAAGACCGTAAACTTTCGAAGCATGTATAATTGAACTTCGCTCGATCAAATTGTTTTTCATTAAAATGATTAATCATTGTGTACAGATAGGCATTAAATTTCTCCTCTAGCTTCCCAACGTCTCACCTACAATAGTAGCCACATCGTGCAAAGTATGTCCGTTTATGTTTAGTTATTTATTCCCAATTCTGGTAACAGCAGTTGTAAGGCTATTTGTTTTTATTTTATTTAATTTAGTTTTCTAATGATTTATTTCAACTTGTAATATTAAGACAGAACATGAAATTAAATCTAATGAATAAAAACCGATTGAACTCCTCATTTGTCAATCTACGCCACCGATTTGTCGCGGCGATGCTTATGACCGCAGAAATATTTCAAATAACCGTCTATAATCTGTCCCAAGAGAGAACGAGCTATGCGCCGACCAAAACTGGTTGGCACCACGCATACCCACGGTGCAACATTGCTTCTGATTATATAGAGAGGAACACAACGGCTCAACAGTCAATTGCCGGATTAGCCAGAGCTCAGAATGTATACACATTGTACAGAAATAGCCAGTTCTCTTATGGCATAGAATATGCCAACGATGATCTATAGACATACCTTTAAGATATTTTCGAGTAGGCATTACATTAATTGGATCATTGCCGTTGAACCTATATAAATGCAATTGTTGAGGTTCTGTTGCTCTAGCTAGCATTCCTTCCCATTGCGGTGACATCCATTGCCCAACTAAGGGATCATAAACTTTACCGTTGGCCATATGTACCAGCGATGTAACCTGTAATAAAATGTATATATATTTAACATACAATTCTTGCTTTTCTCCAATAATTTAAATAGTCGTCATGAACAAGTCTGGTATTTCCGTTTAAATTTAACTAACCACATACAAAAAAAATTAAGTATACTATACGGATCAATTAACTTGTAACTTATACAAATACCAACAAAATGATTTCCTTTAACAATTTCTTGTACCACTTAATTTATTTTCCTCTCTATCCAATGTCTAAAATTCGATATTATTTATGACCTATCGTCGTACAAATTTAAATTAGAATTTATTTTAAGTATACAATGCCTAATAAAAAGTAAGCAGATTACTTCCAATACAAAATTCGTAATATTTGTTAAAAAACTTATATCTTCCAATATCTAATGTTTAATTATGTTTATATATAATATTAAATTATATATGTTTACTATTAAATAGTTCAAAAAACCTTGAACATATACCTGATCTAAAAGTCCACCGCAAAAATCAATAGGCAAATATAAGTACGGATTAGAATCATAAACTATGTGCCCATATGGAGATCTCATCATTTCTCTGATTCCTTCTCCGTATTGATTGAAAATCATGACGGGTGTTCCACAATGATCAGTTGCTACATAATACTTGTGCCTGTGCACTTGAGCATATATTAAAAATCCTCTGTCGTCGTACGTCAACGACATTAACTTTCCATCTCTCGGACTGAATATATTACTCACCTGAAAAACACGTGCAATTTAAATTAATACGAGTATTTATTAATAAAAATTTTTGATTTACTTCGTTCGGGTTTTTATGATTAGTATAAAAGAATTGAGTGACGTTTCCGAAATTATCTTTTCGCGTGCTAAGTCTATTGAGATGATCGTAGTAGTAGCGTACGTCAAACCGACCTCTTTTTATTGCTCTTATCTAATTTGTATAAAATATAATATTATTCAGTATATAATTTATGCTATCAATTAAAATTAGTATTGTTTTGTTCATTACTAAGAGTCCCTTGGAATTGTACTGGAATTTTTCTTCCCTAGCGTTTTGCACGACGAGCCCACGGTTATTGTATCTGTAAAGTCCTTCTCCGAATTTTTCTATCCGATCCATCACACTGTGTTCCATAGGTATCATGTTACCTCTATAAATAAATCAAAATCAAAATGTTTTAAAATTTATTTGCAATATTACACTGTGATGTTTACCTGTACGTCATAGATAACATATTTCCGTTTTGATCGTATTTAAAACCCCAAGGTTCCTGGGCTTCCACAAATTGCAATTGACCATCATCGTCGAATGTGTAATTCTTAACTGTCGTATATGTATTGACGCCCACATTGTGCGTGTAAGTACGTGATTGTATAATTCTACTGTCCAAATTGTACATAAATTCCATGCGGAAAACTTCCATCTGGTGTATCGTAACAGACATATGTGCCACTTGAAAATAGTCGTTAGTCACTCGATGGAATATAGCGGTCCCATCTGAGAGTCTCGTTATGTTTCCATATGTATTCAACTGTAAGAAAATAAAACATGTATGTTTATAATTTCTTTTTGGTTTCAATAAAATAAAAAGAATACCTCGAATTGGCCCAACAATTTTTTACTGCCCGTCTCCGGGTTATATTCTATATGATATTCCTGTAAGCTCTGTCCGCCTATACGGCCTTCGATCAATATAGCTCTGAAATTACTGTCATACTCATAAGTAATTTTGGCGTTACTAAGACCTGTCTTAGGACCATAATCGATTCTTTCTTCGATCAATAACCCGTCGTTATACTGATAATCCCATCGATATTCGAAATCCGTTTCAATATTTAATACTTGGCTGGGTAATTGTGTGTTTGGATAGTATTTTACCTTTGTGATTCCATCTCCATGCACCACCTATGAATGATATATTTATCTTCCAGTTCAAGACTTCACTTTTAAACTTTTATTTTACTTCATTCATTCGTTTACCTGAGATAATTGACCGGAACTACGATATCTGTATATAACTCGGGCACCCTCTCCGGGATACACGGTCTGCAGTAATGCTCCAGTATAACTATAATGTTGCAAATATGCACGTGTCGATCCCGGCGGGGTGTACGTGTACCGTATAAATCCTAACGAAGTCTGAGACGAAAAGGAATGTTTCGTCCCTGAAGGTAAAACGATGTGTTTCAAGCCACCAGATTCGTCATAAATGTAACCAAATTTTCGGCTTGTAGAAAGTTCAATTTCAGATATCTATTTCAAAATGAATACGGGTTTATTGCAAAATTAGCAATAATTATTGTCAAACAAACTTACCTTGTTCCAACTATTGTAAAGATATTTAATAGGACTTCTGTGACTCAACATCTTTTGCACGCATAGACCGTGATGTGTATACTTGTATTGTTCATTTATGGCTCCCCAGCTCCACGACTCAAGGCGATTAAATCTAAAACAATGTTTTTGTGAGTAGATAGGTTATAATATTTGTATGTACATTAAACTGAATCATTCAACTTACCTATCGTATGTTATGTTGACGCTATATTTTGATTGGCCAATTGTCCAAGACAGAGGCAGGCCACTCTGGCTGTACGAAATGCTCAGTAATGAAGTGAATGGCTTATTGCCACTATGAATCGTCTCTACTCTCGTGTACTGGTTGTAATCGATTATAAGGACGGAACTATTGTTTATCTGCGAACAAAAATCACTACAGCTAAAGCACCCATCTGATTTTTCCAACCGAAATAATATTTACGGTCAGTTTTCTTCTAATAATAAATTTGATAGAACCAGCGTCGCCAACAAGAGAATACGTCCATAGCACAACATTAGACAAAGTACCTCTCGACGACACCTGCCTGTTGAATACTGGCAACATTTCGGCTTCCACTGGCAATGAAAGTTCCAGTATAGGGTGTTTAGACTCCGCAAAACATTGTACTACTTCTCCGGATCTGGACCGGAACATGAATGAACCATTTTTAAAACTAATTGCCTCGCTAATGGCAGAAGCACCTATAAACAGATTTTCCCACTTTGTATTCCATCATATTTAAGAACAATGATTACAATATATAAACTATATTATGTATTATAAATATATAAACGTACTGTTCTTGACTATCAGTTTTTTGTAATCATTCCCCTCCATTTTAATAGTTATGTGATCTCTGCGTCCATCCAACGAAATCATACTGATAGGGTTATGCAATGGTGTTAATACATTGACTTCGAAACCGTCATCTTCCATTGATATGTGAGAAGAGAGTTCAAAAACTTCGCCCGTTGGAAGAACAACATCGATTAGACGACCTAATTTATCGTAATTATAGATAAACAATGATCCACCCTGTTTAATAAATGAAATCAATGTTATTTATTGGTTACTACTTTATTATAGGTTAGTTACTTAATATATACCTCTGCGGTCGAATCCGAACGACTAGTCAGAAGTCCAGTGTTGCTATCATAGTTAAACATTATTTCAGATCTACCTTTTTCTGAAAACTTGACGAGATTGCCCGCACCAGATATGACAAGTTCAGATTTATAATCTTGTGAATTTTCTATAGCACTTACCTTAAAAATAAATCGTAATGGTGTATTATTGAAGTCAATGTCTAATATTAGAAATGAACCAAAGTAACTTACCACGTTACTATAGTCCCTTAAAAATAGCATTTTGTTCCCTGAGCTGTCGGTCACAGTTGACAATTTGCCAAAACTTGTGTTCTTTGAGTACAGGAATGTATACCGTACTTTACCAGTCATCAAATCATGGGTAGCCGTATGCTGTCCATATCTGTTAAAAATATAAATTTCCCCGGTGGCCGGATATGGTATTTGGAACTCACCGTTCAGATCGTGAGATGGCAAATAGGGTTTCAATGCAAGTATATGAAGATTGCCCTGCAATTTATTCATTTTTGATTAGTCATCATAAATTCTAAGTAGATATATCAAATACCTGGTCGGCAATATTAAGTACACCGTCTGGAGATGCTATGATAGCTGAAATCGTAGTAAATTTAGCGGTAATAGAAAGCAAATGTTCTCGAGACCCGTTTCCACATTGACATGTAGCGTTGTTGCTGTCACAGTCACATTGCCTATTAATAACATTGACACAGTTGATTGTATAGAGTACATAAGTAACTGGTACACTTATAAAACCTTTTCAGGAAACATATATTATATAAATGTCCTTTGTAAATTATTATTAGTTTATTACTTAATAATAAAAGGGTAGTATTCTGGTAGTTTTTAGTTAAACCGATACTAATTATAAATTCTGCTCTGAACTAACAAGACCTGGTATAAGTAATATCAATTTAAATTTTCCGATTAGTTTGTATACTTACTTTTGAGGATTTTGAGTTTGTTGGTAACCTGCAAAGTGTGATATATATCCAGCCGAATTTACCACTTTGATTGTATTAACTTTTCGTGAATCACTTTGGGCTATGTACAAATCACCATAGGGACTGAAAGTAATACCTAGAATGGTCCCTAAAGCTGTTTGTGTAGCCTTCGATGACTCCGTCATTACTTCTTGATTTTCGTGTACTTTCGATTCTTTGCCACTTTTATCCACCTCATTGCCCGAATAACAATGCAACGGCGATCCCGCCACGATTTTTACACGGTGATCTTTGGTCACTTTCAAAACTACTCTATCGTCAGTTATATGCAAACTTTCATCCAGTGGGTTCAACGCTAGGTTTGTAGGCCACTGAAGTTGTACCTGTCAAACAAATGTCATGAAAAATATGTTCTCATTGCGATACGATTTGTTTTACACACTTGTGATGTTGGCACAGCGATTTTACACGGCATCGGTTGCCAAATATTGTTATGTTTATGATGGCCAATCAACGTGTTTATAATACCATGACGACTAATCACCCTAATGTTAGTACCATCAGCTAAGTACATGGTTCCATCAGAAGATATTGCGATTCCTAAAAAAATATATTAATAATATGTTAAAATAAATTTAGGAATTTGAATTCGTAAATAAAATTATTCGAGCTTTTAGTAGTATACAGTATAGACTAAAATTGTAAAAAATAAAATTTAATCACTATATCATAAAAACCTAATCTAACCGAGAGAAAGCTGGTATGACAGTATATTATTATCTATTATCTATTTGCTATGTAAGGTATATTTTAATATTTTTCTGGGAATCATAGTTCCATTTATAATTTCATACTCTGTGATTTGCACGTTATTTATACAACTAAATATTAAATGTTCAAACCTTTTGGGTTCGATAGTTTTGCTTTGATTGCTATTCCTCCATCACCACAACTGCTTTGGTCTCCCGGTACACACCGTTCTCCAGAACCGACATATACCTCAAAGTTTATTGTAGGATCTACTACCGAGCTTGTGGTTGGCACACGAAGTACTTGATGTTTTTCAGTATCAGAGACGTACAAGTAACCGTCTGTAGGTGATAAGCACAAATAATATTGGTGCGAAACTTGAGTAGCGCTAAAACAACAGCATAGTACTATAGTTACAAATTTAATATAATGATTTCCGAAATTATTGGTATTCCTAGTTTAAACTAATTTGTACCTAAGTTGTAATACGGTATATACGTTGCCTTCTGGCGTGAGTTTTCTGATGAGATTAAAGTCTCCAACATAAAGACTTCCGTCTGGACCACTGGCCAATGCTAGTGGAGATAAAAGCCTTGTATCCTTGGCTATTCCATTACAATCTTTGCAGTTCAACGGCCTTTGCATACCCGTACCAGTTACTACATGTAAGGTGTGCGGATATTGATGTTTAAAATACAATATCGATCCGTCGCCTTTTTGTAAAATTCCTAAAAATAAATAAATATTTTATTTAGCGAATTACATACAATAACCGTAAATTAACCGTATTTAAGTTTTTATTTTGTATATATGTTCAATGTTACCTTCGTGGAAATTATAATGATGATGTACGTCCAAACTCCATCCACCGATATCTGATATATCCACATCAAAACCTTGTAAAACGGCCATTTGTACTTCCCACACGATCTGGTTACAGCTCTTATACTCGTAGCCGATCGAAACTTTTGCTTTTGCAATTCCATAAACCTATATAAATGTGTGTGTTATATTAATATAAAGTATAAAAAAGACATCCTAGGATAATGAGGATTGGTGCAGCCACTGTTATAGATAATTTAATGTACACCTGTAAGCAACGATAAACCATTGCTTACGAAAAATCGATTTTGAGCGATGTTCAGTTGATAGCGATGCTTTGTCAACAATATTTTTGCCCTATTATAGTAAAATAATTAAATAAGCTCTATATATTTTTTTAATGTACAGATTTCCACGATTTTTCTAAGTATTTTCCCGGTCTTCCCATGATTTTTCCCAGTTTTTAACATTTGCTAAGAAAATTCCAGAGAAAATCGAAAAACGATCTTTCTAAAGTACCCCCCCCCCCAATGAAATTTTCTTTTAGAAAAATTGCTGAAAATATAAGTTGGAGAAAAATTGCGCACAGGAAAATAAATTCGTAATATTTTAGTAATATAGTTCACATATTTTCCCGTTTTTCCTCTGTTTTTTTTCTTCAGTTTTTCAAATTTGATGAGAAAGCTCCAGAAAAAAATCGAAAAATTACCTCCTTTAAGTACCCTCTCCATAGTGATTTCCTTTCAGAAAAGGTGATGCACTTATAAATCAGAGTAAGTCTTCCGGTAGAAAATTTGTGCACAAAAAAAAATAAACATCTTTGTAAAACTATAAATTTCTTCGCATCACTCAAAATCGAAAATTCTAGTCTTACTGTCAAAATAAAATAACTTATTTGAAGACTATAATGAAATGGTTTTTTATAAAACCCACTTTTTGTTTGTATACGTTTCGCTTGTCCCATGTAAACGTGTACTTTAAATTTGGATCTGCCTCGAGCACGTGGTTGTAAATTGAACCTTCAATTTCTATTGAAATGAACACAACTTTTAATTCGGGTGATATATCAGATTGAGTGAGATGAATGATTAAATACGAATAATATCCGGTCGCCCAGCTACTTCTGTATATTAAGTTCAAATTTGAACCAGGAATGCCTATACTTTCTTGAAGCAACTAGAAAAATAAATATAAAAAAACAATAATTAGTGAAGTTAGCACACAATTTTTATATTTGACTACCCATTCATCTAATATTTTTTTTTTTATTTTAAGTCATTCCCTATTATTTTAAATGCGTAAACAATTTGAGAACTTGCAAATCTAAAATACTTATTATCGTAGACGGCAATTAATAAATTACCCACTATAGTACTTTCCGATCAGTATATTAGCGTTTAAAATTAATAACAATTAGATTTCACCTGAGTCTCTGCGAATATGACACTTTTTTCAGGCATGCCTCCTATTTTCTCTGGTAACCACGTCGATATGATCTGTGGACTTTCTTTGTGATCCACACACGGAGTAATGTTGTACATGTTCTGGTCGTATAATCCTGTCACACGAAAAATAATTTCATAATTAGGCATTTATATCATTGTGTCCCGTATTCCGGAATAAAACTTCAAGAGAACAATATTGCAGAGTTGCTGTATTAGGATGTGATTATGATTATATATGAATCTTTATTATGTAGTTTAGAAACAGCGAGTATAATAGAAAAATAAAAGATAAATAAATAGTATGCCCATTTAGTGGCATGTTGAAAGAAAGAAATACATTGAGAAAATAAAGAAGATGAGATAAGTGTAGATGGAAATAATGAGAAAAATGTATACCAAAGAAAAAATGGTTATGGGTTATTAATTGTTGAGGGAGATATTATTATTTTTTGTATAGACGGAGAAATGGTGATAAATATAAAAATATGGATGGCATGAGTAAGAATAATTGATCCCACCAATATAAGATAAATGAGAGAAAGGAGATTAGTTTTAAAAACAATTTTGTCGCATCAGACTGATCGCACTTTAAGATTTTTGAAATTTTTTTCTGTTTCTTGTCATCGTGGTTGGATGCTAACCTAAACTAACTCACTCACCATTAGTGTCCACCGTAGTCTCCTTGTATGAGTCCATTTCTTCATGTAGAGTCATTTTTATCGGCGATAGGGAAACAATCTGGTTCCAAGGCACGTAAAGTGTCTTGGTCTGTGGTCTGAATGGGCTCCGTTGAAACTGCAAAGTGACTGCCTCACCGCCGTTGACCATCACGTCAAACCTGATGGGCACGCAATCGCAATGCTGACGGTTGAGTTTGGGAACCCGATGATTGGTTAGCATCAGTTCTCGTACAAAACCAGATGGATATCAGAAAATTAATTTCGGCCCGAAAATAATAATACACTCGCTTATACTGATTTCACCGCCGATTGTGTCGAAGTTAAATTCTGTGGTATAAAATAGATATGCAAGATATGCAACTGTGTGTGTTGACACGTTGGCTATTGTGTTTAACGGCAAAATATCTGCATGATTTAATTAGGGAAAGGCCTAATATTTGTTATGGAATAGATAATATAAATTATTCCGTGAACATTTATCTAATATATTTGATAATTATCATAATTGGTTTTCTGATTAATCATTTTCGCTGAATAATTACGTTATCTAAATCATTGATTTTAGAATATATAGATAAGCATATCGGATATGATTAAATGTGGGGACCGATTAAAAGTCATCCGCTCCTATGTAGCACTACGGTTGTCAGCCAGCAACAGCGGGGTTACTCAGTCATAGTAAGGCGAAATACAAGTCCTAACTGCCGTCATAGATAGACGAGCTGTGAAGGGAGGTAACTAATCGTGCGATGTTAATGTAATCATTCTATTAGAAAATGCAATAAGTACTATAATATCATTTTCATCACTCAACTAATTATAGCTCTTTCACTGCTAAGTACCAAAATCACAAAAGCTTGTGCCCTATTCTGAAAATTTATGAAAAAAATAAAAACATTTTAATTACATTATTGTTATTATTACACTGATAGATTTGAACATTCTAAAAATGAGAAAATTCAAAAAAAAAATTTGAACCAAAACTTACAAAATTATAGCTCAATGAAAATCTGCCGGCCAAGGGCTTCTAAACTTGCGCAATGCACTAACGCTTATATTAAATTATTATAATATAGTTTATGGTGTTGTCTGTAAAATGGTTTGTTGTTTTCTTTAAAACAAACACTACAAATATACAAACAAGGTGCTTTGTAAACAAAAAAATTACAACCATGAATATACAATAATATGAATCTAGTGTTTGAAAACCCCCAAGAGGTTGGAAATATAGAATACTTCTGAAAATACCGTTGAATTCAGAGACGTGTGTAAATCATAACACAATCTATAACAATTTTCCCGTTTTTTTTATAGGCTATATTTTCTTGTCCACATATATGTGGGCATAGCAGTGAAAAGGATAGAACAATAATATTATAAAATATCTTTATAAATATTTTACTGGATGAGTCCTTCAGCAGTTTTATACCATGTAGTTTTCAATATTTGTATCTATAGTTGTTGTATTTGTTAACAATTATCAGTTATACCAGATAATTATTGTCAACCTGTAGTAAATCATCAAACAAAATAAAAATTATAATCTAGCTTGCTAATTGTGTTAATATAGCCAATGGCAAATAGCAAGACCGTAAAATATATATATGCTGGATCTACCTTTTTTATTAATACAATTAATACGTTTTAATACAACTATAATACCTCGTATAGTCTAACCAATATCTATTAAATAAATTAAATCCAAAATATTAGGGATGTTGAAATAATAATACGTAAACTTTTTTCTAGTTCTTTATATTCCTACTATTCGTCTATTAATTTATCATATTTAAATATTTTGTAATAAATTAGTTAAAACTTAAAAATTCCGCAACAACTATTAATTAGAATTATTTGGATTTTACTAAAAAAGTTGTTTGATCATTTGAATGCAATTTCAATTTGGAAATATTTTTGAAATAATAAAATGATAGTACTTATCGTGTTTATTTATATGCACAAATAAACTAATTACACATAGATAACAGGCAACCGCATTATCGTGTCGTCAATATGATAAATAATTATTATTTTAAGAAAAAAAAAATTTATTGAATATAGCTATACTATCTTACAACATAACTATAATTTTAGACACCAAATATCCCGATGTCATGGGCTATCGGGATTTGATTAATTGAGCCCCATTTAATTACGTTTAGATAAACTGAGTCCCTCGTATGAATAATAAAAATAAATAATATTGTCAGCAAAAATAATTAATATTTTGTCCAAAAGTAAAGTAACAATTATACATTATACATTAATACCAATAATGATAATGATAGTTGTGACAATATTAAACAGGTATGTAAATATTTAAGTAATACAATCATAATATAAATTCAAGTCTAGATATTTTTATTAATCTTGTACTTCATCATTTTTTCTTTAAATATATTCTTATTTTCAATATTGTGTTTTGACTTTTTATTCATATCTTTACTTTTTACTTAAATGTACGTATTTAATTAGAGTCCTTTAAGTGCATCAACAAAAATATAAATATTTGGATGTGTGGTTTAAATAATACGAATAAACACATAATTTTGAAAACTAGTCTAGTCATAAATTGCACCCCGCATAGTCATCGATATGATTATGATTGATATATTTTTCAAATACAATACGTTTTACCTAACTGTTACGTAAGGTAACAATCGACATAGATGCGTTCCGACTGAATGGCATGCCGATAATTCTTGGTTACTCCTGGAGAATTTTGTATTTATTTACCGACTGCTTTTATTTCGTACGAGAAGCTCAATTTACTAATTTTGTAACTAATTTATACGAGGAACTCGATTTATGGATTTGATATTTATATGAGGAACTCAATTTACCGGTTTTAAAAAAAACGATAAATTCAATTTGAACTCAATTTACATTCGCCTTCATTCCAACTATTTCGAGTCGGCCACCCTTGTTCTAAACTTCCACTTAGCCTATCTCCCATCTCGCATATACTGGCGGTCTTCGTATTATTCTCAATCACATCCAAACTACTTTTTCGAACCTTCTTTTCCACCTTTTTCCTTTTACGTTAATTTCATTACAATTCTCACTGCTTCTGATTCTACTCTTTTCATGACATGCCCAAATCAAGTCAATCTATTTTCTCTCATTATTTTATACTATCGAAGACATGCCAAACTACCACTTACGTACTCATTCATTATCCTATCTTCTATTGTCACTTCACTCATCCACTTAAGTATTCTCATCGCTGCATTCTCTGTTCTATTTTACTATCTACCACCCAATGCTACAAAACATACTACATAGGTAGTCTTACCACACTTTTGTAGAATATAACTTTAATTCTCATTGAAATTCTCTTATTACATAAAACACCTGCCGCTTCTCTCCTTTTTATTCAACCACACTTAAATCTATGTTTCACATTCTTATGAAAGACACCGTTATTTTGTACAAAAGATCTTAGGTTCTCTCCAAAGTAACCCTCGACCTCACCTATAACCACTTATTTTCGTTAGCTGCCTGGTATTGTCTTGTTAACTTATTACAGATTTTCTCCTATCAAAGCATCTGCAAACATACATCATGTATCTCCTCTCACGTGTTATCCCCATGTACATCCGAGATGGGGCTTGTTTAGAACTCTTCATACTGTTTGACAGAATTTTACACCGGCTGTTGAACCCCATTTGTCACCTGTAACGACAAGTAGAGGTACCATTGGAGTATTTTAATCCCCTCAAATAAGGAGAATGGTATTGTTAACTTAAAGTAAATTTCTCCTACCTACAGATATGGTTTCTGGAATCATCAACCTGAGCTTTTCACCAGTGCTTGTGGCCCCTGGGTTCGCTAAGTCCGTACTATCATATACCCCTCTGAGATGATGCCATTAGCTATCTATATATTCTAAAATCAATACCTAAACTCATTTATCTTTATAAATTCTATATATATACCTATCTATATTTTTATTTCAACAAATATGATAAAGTGAATAAAGTAAAGACCACGCTTTATTGTTTGTATCCAATTATTTGGATGTCATTATCAACAATATTATTAATTATTATATTAATTTACTTATTTATCATACTTATTTCAAGAAGGTCATTTATTTGGATCCATCTGGTTTCATACTTATTATTATATGTAATCTGTGAATATATAGATAAGGTGGTTACGATTTGGCCACGTCGAATAGCTGAATTACAATATTTTTTTTTAAATAAAACTTCTAACCGTATACAAATGATCGAAGAAATGATAGTACAAGAAATGACTAGTGTTTAAAATAAAATACAAAATGTATTGAAATACATTGAACACCAAAATTAAAATAATTCCAGTAAGTTATTTTCTTTTTTGTGCGGCTTGTTCGACATTGAGATTAATATTCCGATTTACAAATTGTGTATTAACATACAATTGCTATCTATAGTAAGGTACGTTTATTGTGTAGGGTTCGTAGCCATTAGAAAAATTAGTTATTCAAAAATTAAGATATACAGGATATCGAACGAATGCATTTTATCAGTATTTTGGCGGTCCGAAAGTTTTCAACACGGTCTTATACACAGGTCAGCAACTCGCTTATATCACAACATAAATTATAACATTACATACTGATAAATAAGACAGTAAAAAATACTATCAGCGCCATATATTATCATAATATTGATAGTATGTTTATTACAGCTAAAGTGCGTATTTGTACTTGACTATGAAGTGTTATGCTTTTAGTGTATTTCTTTGTAAAGCATAAAGTAAAGGTCCGATTTAAAAAAATACGATATCTATATATTTGATTAAACTTAACAAGCGTTATACGCTAGTACTTTTTTTTTTATTATTTCATTAATCGCCTGGAGTATTATGATAAGTGTATTATACGAAAATTTAATTTTAGTATTTACAGGAAACCTATACAATCTGATGTTATACCTCACGATTCTAATCACCCTTCTTTTTAAAAAGGTATCGTTTTTCAATTCAATATTCCATAGACTTGGACGTATTCCAATAAATACAAATAATCATCAACACGAACTCAATATTATTTAATAATATAGCCCATAGAAATAATTTAAATTTATATGCTATTAAAAAAATTCATAAACATATTACAGAAAAAATAATACAGAACTCACCAAATAATTTTGTTAATTATTGAAGTGTGAAATATCAAAATAATATGTTTAACAAATTCGTTAAAATTCTGAATAATACAAATAATGTAAACATCGCTTTTAAAACTATTAATAATTTTATCAAACATATAAACAATAGAACTAAAAACTTCACAAAACATCCCCCTTCTTTTGAAAATGCTAGGATATATAAACCTAAATTTAACTGTAATAAATTTTATATAGTTAAGATTAATAGGAATTTCAAAATAAGATACAAAGAACATGCTTCTGTAATAAAATTAAAAAAGACTGCCCCTAATTCAAATTTCGCTAAACATGTTTAAGAAAATAACCATAATATAAGCTTTGATTATTAATACAGACTTAGAGATATTAAATACCCAAAATAAAATTTACATTAATTCCGTTTTAAAAAAATTACATAATGTACACAATGAAATAAAAAACGTGCAAAACGATTTTAAAAATAACATCTTATATCAATACATTTTAGATAATAATTAATAACCAAATGATTTATATTTCTAAACATATCTATGTTTAAAAATAACCCATATTAAATAATCTCTCTTATTAGAATAAATTATTTTTATGTAAAACGATCAATTTGTATAATTTTTTTTCTATTTATTCCTTCATTTAATTTTTTATAAATCGCGTTTTACATTTTGACTATGATAAACTTGATAATGAATTTTTAATTCAAAACCGGTTGTATAATAAACTTATCATAATATTCCAGGCGACGCATTTATTCATTTATTTATTTTTTATATATATAAATGTTTTATTTATATATTTATTTACCATATATATATATATATATATATATAATATTATATTATATATATATATATATATAATATTATATTATCTTTGTCTTTCGTTGGCTTTGTAAATAAACATCGCACTGTATGTTATAATACACTTTTTTTGAGCACTATTAAGAATAGTTCTTTGAAAAGAACGAACTATATTATAGTCGAGGAAAATTTTTAAATGGTATTGTGAAACACTGAAACATAAAAAAAATATAAACAAATTTTATTTTACTTTAAAGAAAACTACTAGAATAGAACAAATGATAAGTTTAATCACGAAAAAAATTATACTATAAAATATATTTAACTATAGACCTAATAATCATTACTACGTATTATTATGAATAGCATTCAACTATAAATTGAAAACTAACTACATGGCATTTTAAGTACTATCTGACTGACCAAATTCATAATTAAATATACCCATAAGGTTTGCGAGTTGCGCAACCTATATATTAGACCGTGGTTTCCAATTATCCTTAGTTTAACTTGTGGCACTAAATGGTTACGGTGAATTAATTCTAAACTAATTTTGTATAATAATTCTTCAGTATACAAAAACAAAGACAACACAAATATACTTCCTACACAATTATTTCTTTTTTCAATAATTTTTCTAAAATGGTACCACTGTTTTAGTTTATTAAATGTTACTGTAGATTTTAGAAACTTTTTCTTCGACTGATTAGCTCTCGTTCAGCATCCTGTGTATCTTAATTCATAGTAATATATAAAATATTGATGGGTAGCAAATTCGACGAAGTTCTCTGTTTTTTTTTTTTCAGGTACGGTAACAAAATGATCATTAACTTATAAGAATTCGTTGTTTAACAGGTTGTGAAGTGTCACCTTATCTTCGAATTCGTAAACACCTTATCTATAAATAAAAAACCATGATATTATTATAATAATTTTATTGTAACTACCATCCACCAGCTCTGGTCAACGTGAACCCGAACCTTGAGTCTCGGTCCACCGAAACCCTAATGCCTATAATGCCCAAACCTTGTGGTGATAACACTTGACCTCGCACTACGGATACACGTCTAAAGAGAAACATTTACAATAAAATAAAAATATGATTATATTATTTAGGCATACCGAATTAACAAACGACGTTGGTCATCAATAATAAACTTATGTAATAAAAATGAAATAAAAATTTAAACAATAATTAATGTTAAATGAAAATTGACCACGAATTCGGTATTTATTTTGAATCTAAATAGTTATAATGTTTAAATATTCAAATTTTATCGACATTTAATTACGCGTTTAAAATAAATTATGTATGCTTTAAATATAATAGTATTTATTCGGTAATTATTAAATTATAATTTATAGGGTAATTTCATTCGTCACATCATAGGCCTTTTCGTAGAACAATATTAAGTATATTGAAATTGACTTGGCAGTGAGTCATAATTTTAATTGCATAGTTATACTAAGAGAGTAAAAACTCATAAGTCCAAAGTATTGATCAGACCACACATAAATTCATAATTCATAAAGATTATAAATTTGAACAATGAGTTAGATATAAGTAGTAAAAAAAAATATATATATATACCAGGTGATCTATTTAAATGGGTACACTCATTATCTCAGCAAGTATTAACTTTTTCTAGAATTTAATATTTATATTATTTTTTGTCACTCTGATTTTTGGGGGTAAACCATTACTGAATTTTGATTTTTAAACAGCAACCTACATTAAAAATTCCATAAATAGATGGGGTATTAGTTAAAATAAATTTTAGTGTTGACATTCTTGAATTCCGTCAATCCGTTGACGAGTTATCCCACTTTTAATTTGGTTCATATAGGAAAGTAGTTGTGCATTATTAACACGCTACGTGTTGTACTGCCACACATGATACTACACTACTCTCTTCCAACCCAAACTTAAAAGTGGAATATTTCGTCAATGGATTGACGGAAATTAACAATTTCAATACTTAAATGTATTTTAACTAATACCTACTCCGTCTATACATGGATTTTTTAATATAGGTTGCCACTTCAAAATCAAAAGTACGTAGTAGTAGTTTTAATTCAAAAAATAACATAAATATAAAATTGTAGAGCAGCTTGTTCTTAAATGTTCTAGAAAATAAATTCAAAAAAATGTATAACTTTCCGAGATAATGAGTGTACCCACTTATAACTCGGGATATATAGTAATAAGTTACGATCATTTATTTTTAATATTATAAAGGGTAAAATACGATTGCATGGTTCCTAAAAATAATATCGTACGGTTCCGTAAAGAAATATTCTTTGTTCGATGTTACTAATAGTCAACAATAAAAATATTAAGAATGCACGTGTTTAACATGGAAACAGTAGGTATACAAGTGTACGTATTGATTTTAGTTATCTGATAAAGTGCGTCTGTTCAAAAAAAACAAAAGTGGAGCGAAGAAACTTATGATTTTACAAAAATGTTTATTTTTATTTGTGCGCAACTTTTCTACCAGGAGATTTGATTGAATTTCTACGTGTAGCGCCTTTTCTAAAAGGCGTGGAGAGGTACTTAGGAAGTTCCTTTTTCAAGATTCTCAAGTGTTTTCTCATTAAATGCAAAAAATCAAAAAAAAAAAAACAGAAAGATTTACGAAGTATAATAAATATAATTTACAATTTCTTTTTCTATGGACAACTTTTCTATCAGCAATTTTGCAATGTTTCTAAAAGGAAATTTCACCGGCGAGAAACTTTAAACTTTCAATTTTGTAAGAAGTTTTCCCAACAAATATGAAAAACCGGGATATAACATGGGAAAACCTGGATAAACGTAGGAAAACTGGGAAAATCAGTACAATATTACACAGATTTTATTAAAGAAAATATATAAAGCCTATTTAATTATTTTACTATAAAATGACATATATATTGTTTAAAAAGCATCACTATCAACTGAACTGCGTTCAGAATCGTGTTTTCGTAAGCAATGGTTTATTGTTGCTTACAGATATACATTAAATTCCTGTCTATACTCTACCTTCTCAACTTCTCACCTACATCAGTGGCTGATTAATATCATATTAATATAATACCCATTCCCATTATTTTACCTTTCTCTTTTTACTATTAAGTTATCTATACATTTTTAGTTATTTTAATTTTTACAAAATTAAAATTAGTTTTATCTTTCTAAAACGATATAATATTCAAAATATTATTAACTAATATGCTACATACTTAGAATTTTAAATAAAATGATTAAAAACAATAAAAACAACCGTTGGAAAATCTTTGTCAATTTGAATAGGTGCAGGTAGTGAATAACAACAATATTTTCGGATAAAATGTCTTCGTTTTAAACTTTAAATACATGTTATTATATTTTAATTATAATCTTTAGCTCTAGTTTTATTTCGTAATTTGCATTTAAATTTGTTTCAAATGTAGACAATTCGTAGTCTTTGTGTCATGTTCGTAAGAGTCAACTCAATATTATTTGAATTTACATGGGAATATTAAACCAGAGAGTTCATATATATAAATAAATACTTAATTTACTTCATACACTTTTGCACATTTAATTTAATTTTAACCTCTCCATTGGATTTTAGATTTTGTTTGGATTTTGTTAAGGATAGCATTATGTTGCGCAATCAATTGGTTTTAATTTTTTATTCCATGATTTCGGAAATGTATCCATCCCATTATTTACAGTAATAAATTCGACAGCTGCTGTCATCACCTAATGATGCTTGAATATTTGACCCAAAGTATTATAAACACTATACCTATTTTGTTTTTTTGTTTTTTTGTTTTATTTGTATATACTTTATATTCGTTCCAATGAAAAATAGTCTAATTTTCAATAATAGTTAATCTATATTCAAAAACATCGAAGGTAAAATCTACTAAGTTCACGTATATAATGAATTATATCGCTAAGTATTATGTATTTATGAATAACGTGCATTGGTAGTAAATTCTATTTTCTATAATAATATTATCTTCAATCCGGGTCGTTATTCTTAATGGAAAATTAAGTCAAAACGCGAAATACGTACTTATGGACCTAACCCAAATACACAAAAATAATAAAATATCGCATTTGTAAGCATAAATATATATATTAGTAAGTAAATATAAGTTTTATATCCAAATTTCAATTTTCAATTCATTGGGAAAACTCCTGGGAAAATCAAAAAAAATTTCTCTCTAAGGTATCTTCCCATTCTGATTTTCTTCCAGAAAACGTGCTATCATTGAAAACCTTAGCAAAATTGCTGGTAGAAAGTTATCCACAGAAAAATTATCAAATTATTTAATAAAAAAATTACAAGAAAAATTTAAAAAACATCTTTCTTAATTCCGAACTACATTAAAAATGGGTCAATAAAGGGGTCCATTACATTAGCACTTCTAATTTGGAATTTCATTAAAAATATTACAGTAATAATATTGTTATTATATTTGTACACATTTGTAAGTAATCGCAAATTCCGATTTTTTATACCACTCAGAACCCGTTAAATTACCCGATCTGATATCTGAAACTGAAAAACCACGAGTTGCATTAAAACTAACTGATAAAATAAAAGATTTATTTTTATTTTTTCACGACTATGTGATTTTTTTATTAAAAAAAATGTATTGTTTATCGATATTTGTTTTATAATATTCCAGGCGGAGCTCGAACTTTGGCTGGTCACTATGGTGGAATTCAAGCTATAATACGATAAAAAAATTCAGAAATTATATGGAATCATTATCTAATCATAATCATAATCATTATCTTATTCATCGAGTATCATTAGAAACACAAAATATGAATCCGTCATTAAATAGGTATCTTACATGAAATACTAATAAAATTATATTAAAGTAAGATTTTTTAAAAAGATATCTGAAGAAATGGGAGCACAGCATACTGCGTTACTATTTTATTGTAATTCTAGATGGCTATTAAATGGTAACATTCTCGTAAGAGTTTCTGAGTAAGAGAGTAGAGTGTCAGAACTTAGATAAGAACTTTACATTTATTTTTATAAAGAAAGTCATAATTATTCCAACAAGTTTATTGATAGTGATTTTATAATAAAATTAACGTATTTATGTGACACTTTAGAAAAACATAATATGCCCAACACAATTTTACAAGGTATTGAAACTCATATTCTGCAATTATATCATAAAGTGGTAACTTTTAATGAAAAACTAACGTATGGCAAAGGAAATAAATAGAAGAAAACGGTAAACCAAATTGAATACACAAACGCAATTACCGCAAACCATAATTCAAAAACTGTCCCTATGTCCGAGTTATTATTAATTCTTAAGGCTGATTTACACGTTGCCATTTAGTGGTATGCTAACTGAAAGGTCACTGGCGTGTGGCAACTGGAATTGCTGAATTACTGGCACCCGTCGTTTACTACTACCAACTACTAGTATAGTTATAGTGTGCTACCAATTCAAGTAGTGCACAGTTTTCAGATAACTAGAAAGTCAAACCGCCAATAGAACAAAAATATTTGTGTGACTGGCGTTGACATCTGCTGGCACGCTAGTTCTTCGCTGGCTTTGCCTTCAACTGACAGGTTTACACGTTATCAGTCACTGGCATTCAGAAACTGGCAACATCGACTAGTACGCCAATTGATTACCATGTACATCAGCCTTTAGTAAAGGATAAATATTATTATTAGCGATAATATTAGGATAATATTATTAAAAATAAATAACACTCCACTTCAACGGGGATAGAAGAAAACTTTCTTACATTTAAACAAAAAGCTGTCCTAAGATAATGAGGATAGGTGCATCCACTGCTATAGGTAATTTAATGTAATCGGTAAGCAACGATAAGCCATTGTTAATGAAAAAACGATTCAAAGCGGAGTTCAGTTGATAGTAATGCTTTGTCAATAATATGTATGTCATATTATAGTAAAATAATTACATGCACATTTTGTTTTTGTTTTAATAATAGTTGTTTGTTGTACCGATTTTCCTACGTTTTTCCCGGTTTTCCTATGTTTTTTCCCAATTTTTCATATTTGCTAGAAAATTCAGGAAAAAACCGAAAAACGGTCTCTTTAAAGTAACACCTCAGTAAAATTTCCTATTAGAAAAATTGATATCATTAAAAGTCGAAAGCAAAATTGCTGGTAGAAAAGTTGTCCACAGGAAAAAAAAAACATCTTTGTAAAACCAAAACATTGTTCGCTACACTCAGAATCTAAAAGTATTTTATAAAAAATGCATAATACGCGCAATCGTAATATTTTACATGTTATAATTTAATATACTGACGTAATTATTAAAAATCATAATTACAAGGTTGTACCTAGGTACATGTTATTATTAACTCTTAGTAAAAGATAAATATAATTTTAGTCAAAATTTGTACATCTTAATAACTAAGAAGTCACTTTCGAAAACATGTGCTTGGAGTATAGCGATATATAGATATGAAACGTAGGTCATAAATTTAATGACATACCCAAAGCAAAATCAATTTGAATTTGTTGATGATATTTATTGAAAACAAAAGATGGATAATGTGGGAACGAGAGTGAATAGTTACTAAAAATTATTTTTAAAGAAAAAAGTACGAGTACGTTTGTGGATGCAATTCAAGCGAGGCGTTGGAAAATGATCGTACGTGCACCGAGACACCCAAAACAGTTGCATGATAAAAGTAACTCGTATGCATAATGAAGGACAAATGAAACAATATGATTCATTACTTCTAAAAAACTAAAAAACTAAAAAAAAAAAAAAAGGCTAACGATGGATTATAATAGAAATGTAGACCAACTTAAAGGCTGAATAAAAAAAAAATGCACATTTATATTTTTGTCTTACAATACCTACTTGATATTTATATCCGAACAGTGGAAAATGTTCGAACAAAACGAGTAGGTGTGTTTTAATTATTAATTTTATTTTTATTTTTTCTCACGGAATGTACGATATTACTAACAGTGATTTTGAGGTTTATGAAAACTATAATATTATAGTATTACGAAAACGCCTATGATCGTGTGACGGAATCATAAAACGTCGGGCTGGCGAACAATACGCGAGAAAAAAAAACTGAAAGCAATGGAACATTTTTGTTAAACTAAAGTAATTTTGGAAAAAAAAAAACGTAAAAAAATAATGTAAATAAAAATCAGAAGACAAAAGACGCCACAATTATGTATATATATATATAAATAATAAAAATAATAATAATAGTAAGCAACATTTACAGGCGCTAGAATATTATAGAGTTGATTTTTATTTCCAATTCGGCTTTTTGGCTTTTATTATATTTTATATAATTAGATAAAAAAAAAAATAAAACGATACGATTGGAAATTTTCACGAGAATATAATATAGTATTGTCAATTTGTAAGTATGTTAAAAAAAAAAAAATAATAATAAATTGGTTTTTATCGTTTTTTTTTTTTTTTTACCAGTCGTTTCATTATGTTATTATTTTTACATGTGTTGTTTTTTTTTTACACGAACGATTTATTTAACAATTAAAGAAAAAAAAAATTATTTTTATAAATTTTATTTTAGTAAATAACATACTGTCGTATTAAAATATGCGTTTGCATGCAGAAAGCAAACTAAATACATAAAAAAAGCATAAATTAGACATATAAGCAAAGTGTTGTTTAATCAAAACAATAATTATAATTAATTATGTGCTGTTTTTTCTTTCGTTTTTTCGAGACAACCTTACATGCAAAAATATCAGTTTTTTTAAAATGTTTTTTTATTTTAATACGTAGAACTAATCTACAACGGCGCGCAACGAACCTACACGTCGTATGTACATTTGTTTATCCAGTAAATATAGGAAATTGGTACGTTGAAAATACTAGGTTTCAGTTCGATCTTGGAAATACGCTTAGGGAATCGCATTGACCCGAATATATTAAATAAATAAATATGTAAAAAAAATGTTTTTCTATTCTACATATGCAAAATATGAATTCAAAACTAATCGTAAGTATACTATCCAACATCAACTTAAAAAATAAAATATAAATATCAAATGTAACACGATATCAATATAATTTTGCGAAACGGTCAACGGTTTAAGAGGTATAGTCGGGCAATGGCGTTTGCCGTCGCTCGTATTTCTGACGAGCAATATTAGCAAATACGTGTTTGGGTATATTAAACGGACATGTCTTTTTAAAATCGATTTTATAGATAACAAAACAAAAAATACGCTTGTTAAACAATTATTTGTAAATGACCTCGCGGTGCGGTGTGTTTTGTTGTATGGGTCAGATTCATGAAGGCGGGCCAAAGGTAAATAATAGATGTTTTCGATATCTGGTGCTGACTAAGGTTGTTTAAAGTCCTTTGTTTAAAGAGGTTTTGTCATTGGCGAACGATAGTAGTTCTATATCGGAAGCGAACGTGGAAGTTGAGGGGAACCCATAAATAGGAAGACCAAGGCATATAACAAATTATGCTGGATGTGAAAAATATATACTACAGGAGCTAAGGAAGAAGTCACTACGGGTAAAGCAGTAAGACGAATTGATCAGAGTGCACCGTTCAAACAATCTACGGATTAATAAGGAAAAAAAAATACGCTGATGAGGTAGTCTTCAAATATATTATTGTCTACAAACTATATAAATAGGTTTTTTATCTCTAAACCCGATTTTAAAGGTATTTCCGTTTGTTTAACTTAAATGTATTTGTTCTATACTGCCCGTTTAGAAAAAAACAAAAACACACTAGACGACAAATGCCACCGTGCGACTGTCTTGAATTAAAATAGGAACTTATTCATAATATTTTACGCGTGTGTATAAATTCGAGAAAATAATTATTTATAATATACAAACAAAGTGCTGGGCAACACAAATAAAAAAAAAATATGTTTACAATGTTATTGTGATTGTTTTTCTTTTTTTTACGGGAAATCGTATGGTTTTTCGAGAAATAATTATTATTGCCGAAAGCTGCCCAAGTTGTTGGTATACTACGCGTTTTAGTTTTAAAAGTTTAAGGCAGCAGCATGGTATACTATAATAATAATTGATTAGGTTTTTATATTTTGTTCGATTTTGAGGTTGTTTTTTTTTGTATTAATGTAATATGTGTGTTTGTATTTGGAAAAAAAAAATAGAATAAATGAAAAATATTGATTCTGACAAAATACACTAATATGACGGTGAATATATTATTATGAAGTGAATATCAATAAATTACGGTATTTTTAATCATGACGGTAATAAACAGGGGGAGGAACTGGGAGGGCATGTACTCCCTACTCCACTCCCCGAATTGGTTATTTCGATATATTTTTTATAGTTCTTATAAATAGTAGACAGTAATTGAATTTATAATATGAGTGACCTCCTCCCCCGACATTTTTCCTAGTTGCGGTACTCTTGCTTCATCCGTCATTATTCAATAATATATAGATAGGTGAAATTTTCGGTCGTATTTATGTTTCAAAAAAAAAAAAATTTAGATAAATAATATAACCTATAAAACAAAATATTATAATTATAATTATATCAGTGCTAAAAAATATGTTTGCTTCTAATGCCTAATATTATGCTAATAATAATAAATTATACTACTGGACGACACATAAATTATAATAATATATAAATATATATATATATATATATATATATATATATATATATGTATTTATAGAGATACATAATATAACACAAAACAAAATTGCAGATACCTGTATAAGTGTGTATATTATATATATATATAAATATATATATATATATATATATATATACGAAACTGGATAAACATATCGCAGGAGCATCAGCTGATTAGTTATCTGTTATAGTTATTATATATAAGTACTTATAATAAAATATAAGCTAATCAAATTGTGTATTATATTATAAAACCAAACTTGTTATACGATATTTTTTTTCGTTTGGTCAAAAGCGCAATAAATAATGTATTGATGTTGTGTTTTTTCTGTTTATTTCATTATGTTATTTAATATGTTAAAATTTTGCAGGTGGAGTTTTACTGTTGTTTTCCTTTTTTTTTTTTTATCCCGTCGACTATATTATATATACGAACAAATATAATTCCCATGCTGTTACCTTGCACTTTTATAATCTAAAATATAAATCCGTTTATAACATTCATTTATATAAATAATATTTATGTTAAACACAGAACGGGGGTGGAGGTAGGAGTGTGTTATTGATATATTAGGCGTCAAACTTATCTACTCATTCTTGTTGATGTTACAAAAAAAAAAAAAAAAAAAAAATAAATAAATATATATAAAATATATATATATATATATATATATATATATATATATATATATATCAATAATCTGGGTTAATAATTTCTTAAACAACAAATTATAATATTATAATATATTATATATATATTTATACATATATTGTTAATCAATTATTATATTAGTATATAATATATTATTTATTTTTTTTTTTTTTGTAAATCATTTACCAAAATGAGAACAAAATATTATTATGATAATGAGCAATCTGACTATGTGCTGTCAGACAAAAATAAACCAATACAAGCTTTATGAAATATTAAAAAAAAAAAAAAAAACCAAAAACAAAATTACAATTTATAATTTTTTTTTTTTCATTATAAACTTACCCAGGCGTAAAGGAGTTCCAAAATTCACTATGGTACATATTCGTTTTGAAGTGTACGAGGACGGACAATAGAAAAAAAAAGAGAAAGAAAAAAGAGAAGGAATATTACCAAAATACTATTTTAAAATATATATAATATATCATTATATATAGATGTATAAAAAAAAAAAAAAAAAACATTTATATCATATCGTATAACTCGTATGAGTTGTTTTTTTTTAACATCTTAAACAAACCGAAAACTAGAAATTTTTTATTCAATTTAAGTCTATTGTTTAATTATTTCCGACCCTACCCGTTTACATTTTCTATAAGAAAACTAAAACCGTATACAAACGCATAAATATTATCATGGCGGAGTTCGTTGGTAAATTTAGATATTAACTTCGGCCGTGCGTTTTCGGGTAAAATATCGAATATTCGATTTGTTTAAGATGTCTTATGGAAATAAAATAAAAACAAAAATCTTCAAAAACCGTGATAAAAAAAAAAAAAATAAAAAAATAATATATGTATATAAAAATAAACCACCTATCATATTATTATATTTTGTAGGTATACCCATAAAAATTGTGTTGCGTGTTTCAGTTTTATTACTTTTGTTTTTTTATGATACCTATCGCGATAACGACGTTTAACCGGGTATTTTTTTATACTGGTCCCCTAAACTACATACCTAAGTGTGGAAAATTATTATTTTGATTTTTGCTGACCATAACGAACTCCACCTGCATTTTGAAAAATCTCGTAATGCATGTTTTTTTTTTTCTTACGATAAATATCGATCTTGATAAAATTATCAAGCTTGTCGTTACACAATAACGTAAATATTACAAATTTATAAACGTGATAACGTAAAATATATACGTATGAATATAATATTTATTTAAAAAAAATTATAAATATATATTTATATTCGTATGCATATATTTATATTTGTTTTTGCCGAAAGCCAAGCCTTTTGGAACAACATTTTGTATTTAGAAAAAGGGTACTACACAGGCAGCTACGTATTACAAAATATATAAAGTATAAGAAATGAGTCACAAGTATTTTTTTTTCGAGACGTACACAATGGAATTTTGACATATCTATGTAATAAAAGCGTTAACACACACAACACAGTGTTGAAAAAAAAAAAGAAAAAAAAGTAAAACAAGTAAAATAACGATAAAATAAAAAATAAAAAAAAAACCATGGTAAAAACCCATTTTAGTCCCATACACCTAAACATAATATTGGTTTTTCTTTTGCCACGGTCATTTCAAACACGGAACTGATATGCTAAATGAAGTACACTAGTGCCTGTACAAATTTACTGAATTATAAAGTTTTATAATGATTAACTTCTTCAGCAGTTAGTAGTGCTTACATTTTTTACTGAAACGAGCAATATTATAATATGTACGCTAATGTTCAAATATTTCTAAATTGTTACTGGTTATTAATACCACCGTACATATTTTAAATACCTACATTACACGTGTATCGAAAATGTAGAGAATTCACGGTTTATTTATGTTTTTAACTAACGTCCCACAGTTTTTAAATCCAGAATTTAAAAATAAAATGTTTATACGAATCAAACAAGAATGTTAATTAAAACATTAAATTCGCAATTTCTATAAATTTTATAATTTTACATATATACAGGGTGAATCTGAAAATCTGAACATTGGCATCAGGATAGTATTTATCGATGCCCGGGCATTTGACGGTGATCATTAAGTAGGCAAACCTAGATCATTTTATAAATTTAAACAACTTTATAATATTTGCCATGTGAATAGTTTTGCGCTTTTCTAACGGAGTGATTAAAATATATTATATTATGTATAATATTATAAACATAATGATTATTTTATCGTTGAGTACTCATTATTTCGTAAAGTATTGACTTTTTTCAATTAACATTTTTTTCAATTTAAGAAACAATCAGCTCTTAAATTTTACATTACCATTATTTTTTATCATCCTTATTTTTCGGGATGAACAGATATCAACTTTTGTTTTTCAAACAGTAACCTACATTAAAAGTTAAAATGGATAAAATATTAATTTTGGAGGAGATATTTTTTGATTTTCGTCAACGCATTCAAAGATATTCCACTTTTAAGTTTAGGCAGGAGTATAGTGGTGGAATAATAATCAAATGTGCCGCCACAAAAATGTTACTCTGCTACTTTCCCGATATAAACTTAAAACTGAAATATGTCGTGAACGGGTAGACGGAAATCAAAAATGTTAACACCAAAATGTATGTAAACTAATACTCAATCTAATTATGAGTCCCAATGTAGGTTACTAATTTAAAAGTAAAGGTTCGTAACTGTTTCACCCCCACAAAAATAAGGGTGTCAAAACTAATGGAAATGTAACATTTTAAAATTGTTTGTTCCTTAAATTGTCAAAAAAATTTGTTTTTAAAAAAGTCAATACTTTGTGAAATAATGAACCTTCAACGATAAAAGAAACACCGGTAATGTATATTTTAGTATAATATGTATAGATGTATTATAATATTATTGACGTAACCAAACACTTACCTTTCGCTATACTCGTCCAAATGTGCATAGCTTTGGACGCTGTGTTCTTCTACCAAAAATTTCACTCTCTGATAAAACGAAGCGGTTACCGACGGTGGTTGTTTCCTCAATAGCACATCAAGAGGATCGTTGGACGCTAAACACATTATGTGTTCGGCACAAGCCGGTGAATTACAGCATTCGCTATCCGAACAATCGGTCATACCATCTAAACAGTGTGAAACATTTTTAACCGCGACTAATTTAGTCTTTTTAATGAGATCGTGACATTAAGCAGACAATCTGAGGAGGAGGGAAAAACAGTACCGATACATCACCAAAAATATAAAAAGGAACCTAATTCCCAATCCAACCCTAAAGTCTTTCACGACTGGGTTCAATCATATTCAAGGACGCCCATTTCAATATGTAGGTATGATCTGAGATTACGATGCCTACCTCCATCGTTATCGATCTCGTCGTTACATTCCATTTCTAGGCGAACCGAACAGCTTACTCCCTCCCATCCATCGTGACACATGCAATTGTACATGTTGTTGGTCAAGACACAATTCCCGTGATTTCCGCAACCATTTTCACAACCCTCTGCGGAAAGACAAAACAATTATGTACATGTAGTAAATAAATATAGAAATAAAAAATAAATAAATGAATGAATGCGTCGCCTGGAGTATTAAGATAAGTGTATTATACGATAGGTTTCGAATTAAAAATTCATTATCAAGTATATCACAGTACAAATGTAAAATGGGGATGAATATAAGAAATTGAATGAAATACTAAGAATACTAAGAAAAAAATTATACAAATTGGTCATTTTACATAGAAATTTAATTTATTTTAATAAGAGAGATTAATTAAAATGGGTTATTATTAGACATAGATATGTTAAGAAATATAAATTATTTAGTTATTTATAATCTAAAATTTATTCATATAAGATATTATTTTTAAAACAGGTTTGTACATTTAAAATATTTTTAAAATTATTTTCTTTATATCATTGTATATATGTAATTCTTCTAAAACTGAATATATTAAAATGTTATTTTGGCACTTAATATCTCTAAGTCTATATTAGCATCAAAGCTAATTGTATCTATTTTCGATTGATATATTTGTTTACTAAATTTATTTACGAGTATTAACCATTTTAGTAATTTTCTTTTTACTTTATTATTTTATTATTGATAATTATGTACAACGATAACACACACCACGCGTGCAATAAAATAATATTGTCCTTTACAGCAGTATAAAACGGTCGATAATCAGATAAATTATGTTTGTAATGACTCACGAAAAGTACAATGTTTGCCGTTCCATCCTCTGGTACACACGCAAGTACCATTTCGACATTGTCCGTGCTCGAAACATCTTACGTCACAAGGGAGTTGATCGCATTTATCGCCTGTCCATCCAACGTCGCATTCGCATTTACCTTGATCGCATTTTCCGTGCAAACCGCAGTCCAAGTTACACAAAGCTATAAAAACAACAACCATCAATATGTGTTATCAACGGTTTGAAATTAGATATCGTATGGGTATTATAAAACCTTGAGAACAATCTGGTCCCGTCCAAAATTTATTGCAAACGCAAACTCCCGTTTCCAGATCGTATGTACCGTGATCCGAACACCGGGGTAGGCACTGGAATACTTGCTTATTCATCAGTGAACAATCTTCGCCCTGCCATCCGGCTTTGCAATAACATTTACCGGATACACAAATACCGTGACTGGAACAGCTTTTATCCATACAGTCCACTAAAACACACAATTGCATATTATAATTACGACACGGCGTGACTTTTTGTTTAAATGTTTTTAATATTTATTGGAATTTAAATTTTGTACTTTCGTTGCAATCATCTCCTTTCCATCCTTGTTGACATTGGCATATGCCAGTTTTACAAATACCGTGTCCCGAACAGTCGGCCACTCTACAATCCGATTCCGGTATGTCGCATTCGGTACCTTTCCAACCTTCTTCACAATGGCAGAGACCTCCACCATACTTTCCGTGATTAGAACACAGCATCGGACAAACACCTTTATAATAAAACATAATACAAATATTTAACAAATTAGTTCTACTCGAATACCTAAAGTATAAAAGTCCGAAAATTAGAAGTGTTTTACTTTTAGAACAATCGTTCCCTTGATATCCATCGATGCAGTCGCACTTGCCTAGATAACAGGATCCGTGTCCGGAACATTCATTTGGACAGGTAGTCGAAACATCTTCGGCTTCCGAAATTCTGAGTACTACTGTTTGTGGCCGGAGATCGTCGTTGTAAACAGATAAAAACCATCGACCCGTGTCCAAGTATTGTATCAGAGTTACATTTACAACCATGGGGTCTTTTTCTATAATGTCAGTTGACCGACGACTCAGCCTATTGTCCAATCTTCCACCCTTGATAAACTCAGAAAAGTCGTGTTGCGTTATGCTGGGGGCCACATTTCGTCGACCGTACACCGCAAAGTTGGCTCCCCACGGCAACGTCAGGTTGAGTCGCATAAATACCGGTTGTTTATTGTGAAACTCCAAGTTCCAAAAGTGATACGGGTACACATTAGAACTGTACGGCGTACTGAAACTGGTAATCTCTAAAACCGAAGGCCATTGGTACCTGGTGTGTTGCCGGTGCATATCGTTTTGATCATCCAGCGTTACATCACCGGAGAGTTTATCTCGTAATGGGTTTGCAGCGGTAGTAGTACTAGATGGTGGCGCTAAAACAAACGAATATGAGGGTCATAAAAAGTTTTCAATAGTAACTTGTAATAAAAAATGTAATTTTAATGTCTATTTGAAGTCGATCGGCCAACTTAATGGGGATTAGTCTACCTAAAACTACAAATTATGTATGCAGGTTTTCGTATGATTTGCATACTTTTTAAAGACCGTTTTTTCAATTGTTTGCTATTCATTTTTAAAATATTGGCATTGGTTTTAGGTCGATGCGATGCACCGAAAGGAAAACGACCACTTGGAAGGCCGAGGTTACGCTGGGAAGATAAGATCAAAGAAGACATAGAGAAATGTTTGTTACACAATGTAATATGGTAGTTTTTTTAAAAAAAAAAATTAAACAAAATGTATTTTTAAAAATTATGTTAGCTAAGATTTCTTTTTAATATAGTCTATGTGCCATCTATAGCACTAATTTTTGCTATTAGATTACAAAATCGATTATATAGTGGCTCTAAAATATACATGTGAGCAACACACTGACGCCTTAGATCGTGGCACTTATTATCGTTACATCTTTCTCATCGTATAGATCTGGCTTTAGATACTATACAATACTTATTATTCAACGTGTAAAATTCATACCTTCAGTGGTCAGTTTCAGTGCAGGGTTTTCTGAATCTAATTCAATGGCGCTTGTCTTTTCCATAATAACGCATTTTTCTCTGGTCTCTGTGCAAGGTTTCTTCATAGCTATATTTCAAAAAGTAAAATACAATATGTAATATATATATATATATATATATATATTTGTTTTTTCTTCAATAATCTATCATAATTTAATTTATAATATGATCTATCTATTTACAAGTTCATTCAAATTGTATGATACACTCAAATTGTCTATGACATATTTATTTTGAAAAAAATTACTTTAGTAAAAAAAAATTGGAATCATATATTTTAAAATTGTATAATGTTCTTTTTTTTTGGAATAAAACAACTAGGTGCTTAAAATTAATTTTTAAATCGTAAACTATATTAAAAATTCTATAAATAATATTAGTACAAATGGAATTTTCGGTGACAAAAATAAGTATAATTCTAATTTGTTAATTAGAATATGATTTCAAAATGTTTTTACATAAGTATTAAAAAAAAATAAATATGTATTTCATGGCAAACTAGTATGTATTATAAAATTTGAATAACTTTATATTCTATAATATTAGTACGCAAACTAACCCATTAAATAGACAAAGACCATAGTGATGAGCATGGTGACGAACACCAACAGTAAAAAACTGCATTTCCACGAACATTTCAAACTGCATTTCTGTTGTATTTCTTGAAACCGAGAAGTTGAATATGGCGAGTATTGAGAGCTCAGTCCAGTCGATCTTAATGGGAAGACTGGCACGGGCGGATGATTCGCCCTGGAATTCGTGTTAAGCTCACCGGGAAACATCATTGTATACAAATGCTGTTTACTTCAAAAATTGACATGCTACGTGTGAACTGCTCTTAATGTATTCATTGAGAAATCCTATGAACACAATAATAGAGGTTTTTTTTATAATAAATTACACTTTCTGTCTTCAACCAGTCATTAATTTTATTAATAAATTGATTTTTAAATAGTTATTTTAAAAAATGTTTGAATAAATAAGGGATGTAGTCGGTAACTTAAACCAGATATCTAAAAGTAGGGAGGTAAAGATATATCAAACACATTTCAGTACAATTTTCTCCATTTTCATAAAATTAAAAATTAAATAAAAATAATCAAGTATATACAAATTGCTCAGTCTCCTATAAATATATTTAGAGGGAAACCCACATGGATTTCAATTTATTTGCTAAAATATCTAAACGAGTATTATACTCATAAAAAAAATGTGTAGCCATGTAAAAAAATATTCCACACGCAATTTCAAATATAATATCTTTTCGTTAGAAATTTGTTTGTTTCCGTAGATGAATATAAAAAGCACAACAGTCAGTTAGGTATCTAAATTGTATTACTATTACTATATGATATCAAAGAAAAAGTTTTACGAATATTTTTCATAAATTTCCGTTTCGACATTTAATATAATCCATGTAGAAGAACCTTATTAATATACATTTCAGAGAAATAACAACGGTTTCACATTTTTGAGTACTTTTTCATTTCAAAAAATATAACTTTACAGACACATTTTATTTTACTTTTGAATAATCTTTTCAGTTTTTATTTCAGAACTATTTCAACAAAATTTTCCGCCGTTTGATATTCAACTTATTAAATTTTTGTGCATACTCCAAACAAACTTTTAAATTATACATTGATACTATAATCGTATTAAACGTAAAGGAAAATGTCTACAATTGAATACTGTAGACATTTTCCTAAGTTGAGTAATTCATACTTGTTTTTAAGTTTTCGCAAAGTTATTGATAGTATAGTACCCGGTGCCTATATACAGAACAAAAATAATCTATAGTAATTTTATGAAAACTAAAAATCGATACACGATACTATACTATATGACATGTGTTCGTCTTTTATAATTTTAAAGGGGATCTAATGTTAAATATATTAAAAATGTTTACTTTAAAGTACATTGTACTTTTTTCTTTTTTGCAATTTTAGAATTATTGGTTAATGATTTATTAATGATTGATGTTTTTCGATATCTATTCCTATCATTTATAGTTCTTTTGTTTAAGCTCTGCATACTATACATTTACTCTGGTGGTTTTAATCACTTGCTCATGAACGGTATCCTGTATTTCCGATCCTGTCAATCCAATTAATTTCTTTCTTATTTTTCGTACTTCAATCATGTGTTCTTTATTGACTTTTACGTATCTATCTGACGAAGAAACTCCGTATTCCTTACTCTTTCTGTCTATGAGATTATCTTTAAGTTCTTTTCCTGTGCTACATTTCAACATCTTCAGTTGTAGCTTTCTCAGTTTTTCACTCTTCTGTCTAGGTTTTTAACATGTTTCAGCATTATTGTAAAACTACAAAATTATATTTAGATGTGTAGTTTCTTTAAAATGTACAAAAATGTTTCCAGAACAACTATTGTCCCGGTATTAATTTGCTAATTTATAAATACGAATACATAAATAATTTACTTCAAAAAGGTATGTGATAAATATTTTGGCAGTGTTAAATTAAATTATAATAATAATACTAGTATTTTAACAATACTATGACAAATAAAATTACTGCAACGCACAATTTTATCAAACGTTATTTTCAAGTTGCAATTCATTTGTATCCCGGAAAATTTCATAAAAAAACCCTTGAGTACCTACTTATTATTTCACAAGTCCAGCGTAAATTATTTTTTCTTTTAATTAATTAATCATTTTAAAAGAATACGTTTATTATTGCCACGGTAAAAAATTCAATATTTTATCGACGTAAATATTAATAATCGTCTATTATATCCGACGATATTGTGTTGGGACGATCGAGAAGTATGAGCCTACTTGTACAAATTGCAGAAAAAAACGACATCGTGAACAACAGAACAATATAAAGATAAAGACTACTGCATATTCTAGATTTAATTTGGCCGATGTACTTAACAAATAAAAAAGTAAAGTAAACGATAAAAGACGTTCTGAAAGTCTTTGGAAAATGATTGTTGGTCGATAACAATACCGTTCTATATAAGAAAAGCGAAATATATTTTATTTACGAAGTAAGTATTATACATTTTTGTCACGACTTTGTGAAAATTCTCTAAATACCGAAGAGTTTGTCAAAGCATAAAAGAAAAATATTTCATTATTACGAAAATATGGTTTCGGTCCCACTTTTAAGTACCTATATATACAAGTATATAATTATAATGATAATAAGCGTAATTATTATATAATAAAGCTACTCTACTACTGTACGTGCAGTAGTAAATTCGAAGTTAATTGGCTTAACTATTTGTGTGATTTTTTTTTTTTTTTTGGATTAACGTATTGAGTTTTTCAAAAGGTTTTCGAAATAATTGGGAAAAACCAAACAGAAAACTATAGATAAAATAGCATGTATTTATAGCTCAACAAGAAGTTACTGTTTTAATTTATTTCATTACGTTTACACGATGTTGATGTTTTGTATTTCTATTAAATATATTGCTAAAACTGAAACTATTGTTACTTATATTATTTTGCAACAGACTGTGTGAGTGATTTTCAATATTCCAAGTATATTTCTTAATAATAAGAAAAATCAAAAACGACGAAATATACGAAGGTATATCGTAGGTGTGATGGTAAATTATTTTTTTGAATTTAATGTACACCCGTAAATAACAATAATGTATATATGTCATTTTATAATAAAAAATTTAATACGTTTTATTTTCTTTAATATTATTTTAATTAAATGTAAATCATTTAAAGCTTGATAATACAATAAATCGTTATTTAATTTAAACAGATCAAAAATCAACAAAAAAAAAATGACAAAATAAAAATATCTATATATAAGCATGAGTTCAGTAAAGGCTATTCGAGAAACAAAAAAAATTATGTAGAAAAATGGAGACATTATGTAAATGTAATATATTGGAAAAACAGTATAAACAAAATAATAGGCAACATTTCATTTGACTGTCATTACAAGTGACCATGAACATGTAACATACATCAAAATCGGTAATTATATATCTCTTCTAGTTATAGAACGACTTGTTTTGGTTTATGATAGCTTATGAGCACAAATAAAAACAGACAGAAAAAATGTCGTTTAAAATTTTAATAGTACTATCAATATTTATAAACAGTGAAGAAAAAAAGAAATATGAACATAAAGTCTCACCTAAAGAACTATGAAAGTCCCCTTTTTTGACCAAAATAACATACTTATTATAAAAAGAAATTTATAAAAAGTCTATACCAAATTTATAAACAAGAACAATGTTAATAAATTATGATCTTTAAAATATTCCAAAAGGTCCTATACATAAATTATATGCAATTTAAACAAAATCAAATGGTTGTAGTTTTGTTGTCAAAATTGCTGTACGCTTAAAAGAAGGATAAAATTGTACAAAACACTGTTTGGAAGCACTTAAACATCATGTAGCGTTATGTGGGAGAATTGTGGATGACAAAAGATAGACAACAAAATATTAAATACTGTTTAAAACCCTTGTCTCAAACACAAATTAAACAAACACGAATTTAAAAAAAAAACTAAAATACAAGATAATCCTTTAGACATTAATGATGGTCAAGATTAGGATGTGATAGTTTTATAAATCAAAATAAACAGTGATAATTGATTTTAATTTAAATACATTTTTCAATGGAATTCAGAAAAATGCCGAGGGTGCTGCAGTAAATACTAGGTGTATAGAAGTTTCGAGCAATATTAAAAAATAAGTTAGTTAAAATTTTGACAATGGAAATAATATTAAAAACCCAACACAAAATGTGAGACGTACAGTTGAACTAAGAAAACAAAAATCTTACTTTATTATAGAGTTAATAACTTAATAATAACTTAATTTTACTTGTGAATGTTTATACATATCAAGCTTGAATAATTGTCTTGCCTTTATAGTAATTTTTCTTGCTGCAACAAGTTTAAAAATAAAATTGACAATAAATTATGTAAATAAGATTAATAATTTGTTTTTTTCTATGGGAATTAAAACTAAAAACCCAGATTATGCTGATTATGTTATGATAAAAAAAGACTTATAGCAGGATATTTTGGCTTACAGTTAAATAAATAAGTATTCCTATGAATGTATTTGAAGTCCTATAGAGAAATTAAAAAAAATTCTATTTCAAATTAAATACCAAAATGCCGAACTTTAATAAAACAAACAAAAAAAAAATGTATAATTAATTTATAACAAAATCCGGTTTGAAAAATTATTTATAATAAAAAAATTAATTCTGTTCAATATGTTTGTTTTTTAATTTTTTTTTTTAAAAAAACATTTTGTTAATTCGAAGCAGGCAAAAAATAAAGAGAAAAATAACAATCGTTTATTCGGAATGATATAGTTTGAAGAAATAAATATTAACTTTTCTACAAGCACATACTCTAAGCAGGAATAATTTATAAGATCGAACGAATGTATTTATTGTTTGACACGGTGGGAACCGTACTACTGGTGCATTGTAGACGTTTTTGAAAATTCCACAAGGGGAGAAAAATAACTGAATAGAGCCGGTAGTAAAGACAATATAATAATATCGACGTAAGCGGAATGCATTCCTTACAATGCATAGAAAAAAAAGCTGTCTGCTCAAATTCTTATTATTTACTCTCTTTGCATCCGAAATATTGCATACGGTATTTTAGAATTATTCTAAAAATGTAAAACGATATAATAAAAGATAAATATTCCTATTCCTGGATTCATGTAATATTTTATAATATTCTTCATCCGCATATTTCAAAATGAATCCGTAACATCAATATATTATTTATCATATTCTACCGTCACACGTTGCACTTAAGTAAATTTAATAAAAATTAATTACCTATCAATTGCAATCAGTTCAATCGAAATGTAATTTGTAAATAATAATGTTTATTAGCTAAGTTACATAATAATGTTCTATATTTTTGATGTCATACTTTTCATTTCAAGAGAGGGTGTGATTTATAAATATGTTATCAACAACGTAGTAATAAATGTATTAATTTATTTTATGATTTTATTTTTCTCTTTCAATATTTATTATTGTCAATTTGGAAATCGCTACTGGTCCATCGATGTACACAGCCAATTTTTAATTCTTCTCATAGTGGAAAAAAACGCTCACACGTAGCTGAACTAATAGGAATGGTTAGAGTCACTTTCAACAACGTAAGTAAAGTATGGTCAATTTCAGATTAAACAGCTTTTTTTAGTTCATTGAAGTCAATCTCTAATTTTTTACTTGGTCGAAGAACAATATATTTAATACCATAATTTCAGTTTTCAAAACATTTAAGTTGATATACAACTCTAATATAAAAAAAAAATATTTTTTATATTAAACGTATTACACTAGGGTGACCATACGTCCTATTTTATACAGGATTGTCCTTTATTTCAGCTTTATGTCCCGTTGTCCTGACAAACATCTTTCAGGACGATTTTTATCCCGTATTTTCAAGTCTGTCTCGTTTTAATACCTTAAATACTGTTAATTTATAACTTTGGAAATTTATTATTTTATAAAAGTTCGTATAGAAAAATTCAAAGATTTTTACAATTTTGTTAACATTGAGTACAAAAATATGTTAAGATCTATACAAATGCGTTGGTTATCCCTACAGCTAGCCGTTTCTAGAATAATAGATATATATATCATGCATTGAAATCATATTTAATATTACAAGAAAATTGTCCTAAAGTTTTAAGAACTTTCTTTAATAATCCTGTATCCATTGCATAGTTTATTTTTATACAAAGTCAGTTAAAGATTTTATGTATTTAATTTAATGTATTGTTGTATTGTTATTAAAAATTATATTTAAATATTATGAATATTATGGTTTTTATATTTGTCCTGTTCTTTATTTTACTATATATGGTCACCCTATATTACACCCCAGTTAATAATTTATTTTTACTTATTTTTACTTATTAGATGCAAGTTGATTAACACTGTGTTAATTGTGTTATAAAATTAAACTTATATTTTTATGATTAAACAACAAATTTATTATTGAGATTAATTTTTATTCGCAACGATCAACGATAACAGGTAGGTACTGAATGATATCGTAAAGGGAATATATTTTATTTATAATAATGTATATATTTCTACATTTATTATAAACCTCAAGAAATATGAAAGCGTATCCCGTGGCCAACAATAATAAAAACAAAACAACTATGATAAAATGTGTATGTGAAATGGTAATCAGTTTTAAATCAACCAAAATAATATTTCCAAAGACTAAAATAAACTATACACATACACTATAATATAAACAATCGTATTATTATTATATTACAATTACGATTATTCTGTTTATTTTAATATCCACATTAGATTGACTACGCGTAGGTATACCTAATATGCGCCCTGAAACAGTAGTCTAAAATAGAATAAGGTAAATATTCTAATATCTAATAGAATTTATTTAAAATTTAATGATTATGAAAAATTATTAGCATTAATATTTTTTCATTTTCCCATTAGATTTTATTTTCTTATTATTTATGCACAAATTTGCATACTTTAAGTTTAAGAACATAAATATAATTACATATTTTATTGATTTAATTGGAAAAACAAATATACAAAATTACAAACTAATAGTTAAGTTCTTGAGTTTAAAAAAAAAATATAAAACTAACAAAGTATTTATTTATTTAATTTTATCAGTTGAGTATTGTTGTATTGACAGTTTGTATTATTTTATATTTTAACATTAGGTCACCTATTAAATATGTCTCCCACAGAAAAAAAATCTTCTGGGGCTTGGTTTGAGGGAAAAAGGCAAGAAAGAGTGAATGTTAAGTAGCTGGATAAATAAAAAAATATGATAATACTGAACAAAAAAAAAAGACAATTCACTGTCGACTAGTTTATTAATTCACACAGTGGTGAAAAAGATTTAAATGAATAAACATTTAAATGAAAATTTTAAAAGTATTGAAATTAAAAATATAATTGATGATTATTATAATTTAATTGAATATAGTACACAAAATAATGATAACAATGAACCTATAACTAGCCAAGAAAATAATAAACTTTACATAAATTTTAATGATTCTGGATGTTGAACGACTATGACTTAGATTGGTGGAAAAAAAATTTTGCTCCATATCTTATGGAGCAAAATAATTATTTTTCAGTAAATTATGATGACGGCAGACATTTCCACGGTGAATGGTTCTATACATTTTTAAATAACGAGGAAAAAGTTCGAAGACAGTAGCTGTTATACAGTTCATCAAAAAATGCAATTTTTTATTTTGCATGACTCTGTTTTGCAAATAATGACATCAGGAAATCCGCATTTTCCAATAATGGACTTCAAGATTAGAAACATTTAAACCCTTCTGATTATGAAATTTAAAATTCTATCAAAAATGAAAAAGAAAAATTGTTTTGTTTTCTTAAAGTTCAAATCAAATAAATCAAAATACTTCTCAATTCTTTTTGATTATACTCCCGATAAATCTCACCAGGAACAAATTTCACAAATAATCAGGTATGTCGACATTTCTAATGAAGAAATTATGAGCAAAGAATCATTTATTGATTTTACATGTAAAAACGAAAATTAGGATCAGGGCTTTCTAACGAAATATTAAATACTATAAGAAATAATGGACTTGATATAATGGATTGTAGAGGACAGTGATAGCGACAATGGCGCAATATGACAATGACAATAGCGCAAATATGGCTGGCATTTTTTGCCACCCTTGCTATGCTCCGAATCTAAAAATATATGGTAGGTAATACGTTAATACATCTTTTTTTTTTCATTTACAATGCAATGGTACAATTATTTTAAAATTATTTTTGATTAATTAATTATTTGTTGAAAGCGTTATGTTTTTAAGGTTTTTAAAAATTTTCTTCGGTCGATGTATTAAGTAAGTATTGAAAAATTACTGTCAGATTACTCGTTTTGGAGTTCTGAATTTAAAATTAATTATTTTTACGGAAAATACGAAGGTGTATTATAGACCTCTTAAAACATGTATGAAACAAAATTTTTTTTTTTATTTATTAATATAATTGTGTCAATACACTAAGTATTTTTACAATGTTTTTATTATTATATAATTATGTGATGTATAATAGATTTGGTTAGGTTAGTCTAGGTCAGAGTCTGAGGTTGAGGTGTCTTCATTGGGATCTAGTAGGATGTCCTGAGGTAGCCGAGGTTTGAGTCTTAGATTTGTGGATCTCTTGCCGATAATGTAGTGACGGGCTCCGTCAACTTTGTGGAGTTTTTCGTGGAAATTTTTAAATTGTTGTGTTATCCAGGTAGATAGGTGTGGTATGCCTGTATCGTTGTGCAATTGTTTATTTCTCATGAACCAAGGGGCCTTTAGGGCTATTCTTAGGAATTTGTTTTGGAGGGTTTGTAATTTTTTAATTTTTGTTTTGGAAGCAGATGCCCATACTGGGCATGCATAGGTTACTAAAGGTCTTATTATTGCTGTGTAAAGGAGTAGAGAGCATTTCATTTGTATGGTAGAGCTATGATTTAATAGGGGGTACAGTATTCGTAGCCTAGTGTATCCTTGGTTTAATTTTTTGTTGATATGTATTTTCCAGCTTAGTTTTTTGTCAAGGTGCAAGCCCAAATATTTTACTGTGTCGTCTTTGTTATTCCAGTTGATTTCTTTATTGTTAATTTGAAGTAGGGTTAGATTTATGTATTTTCTGAGTGTAAATATTTTTGCTTCGCTTTTGGTTGGGTTTAGTATTAGTTTCCATTTTGAGAACCAGAGGGATAGCTCATCTAGGGAGCTTTGTAGGTCTCTTATTGAAGATTCAAGAGTTTGGTTTTGCGTTATTATTGCAGTGTCATCTGCGAACATTGAATTGCTAGATGGCAATGTTGCGGTGTTGGTATATCATGACAGTAGATATTGAATAGAGATGGTCCTAGCACAGATCCCTGTGGAACTTCAGCCTTAACATTATGTATTTATGATATATCATTTCCTATTCTGACATGAAATTTGCGATTTGCTATAAATGACAAGAGTGTATTGTTAAGGTATAAAGGTAGGTTTAGGGTTTTTATTTTTAAAATAAGTCCATGGTGCCAAACCTTATCGAAGGCCTGCGATATGTCTAAAAAGGCCGTCGTGGTAAATTTTTTATTTTCGTAACCGTTTACTATGATTTCAGAGATCCGTTGTAACTGATGGGTTGTCGAATGAAATGGTTTGAAACCAAATTGATGTAGTGGTATAATTTTTAGGAACGGTTTAATTCTGTGCAGTAGAATTCTTTCAAGAAGTTTTGAGAAAGTTGGGAGTAGACTTATGGGTCTGTAACTTTTGGGTGAACTATTTTGTTTTCCTGGTTTATGTATAGGGATAATGATTGCAATTTTCCATGAGTCGGGAAAATAGCATAGTCTCATGAAGGAGTTCATAAGGCTAGCTATGTATGATAAAGATTTTGACGTGAGATTTTAGAGTATTTTGTTTGTTATTAGATCATGTCCCGGGCTTTTTTTATTAGCTAGTTTATTTATTATTATCTGTATTTCTTTAGGGGTACATAGGCTAATGGGATTGACTATTGGTTGATTTTCTATGTTTCTTTGTTCAAGGTTTACTACTTCATTTTGGTTTGTATGGTTTTCATCAGTTGTAAAACAGCTTTCAAAATGTTGGGCAAAGATTTCACATTTTTCAATGTTAGTTTCGTACTTAGCTAATCCGTTTTTTAAAGGGGGAATTGTTTCACGCTGTTTAGTGNGATACGTATGCTTTGTAAGAATTATATCTTAGATTATCCAGTTCCCATTTTACTCTTCTTGTTAGTTGATTTAAACGTTTTTTGACTGCTGGTGACCGGTGTGTTTGCCAGATTCTTCGTGCCTTATGTTTTTCTTTGATTGGGTTTTGTATGTGGGATGGTATTGGCATGTTATAATTATGAGATTTTTTGTAATTTGGTGGGGCTAGTGCTAAGTCTATCGCTGATTTGATGGATTCTGTAAGGTGTATTATGCCCGAGTTTATATCATTTGTATTTGAGTACTTTCTGTTTGGTTTTAATATTTTATTTATATTTTCTTTAAAGATTTCCCATTTTATTGGCTGATTTATTAGTTTTGGTACAGGGGGGGGTTAGTTTCAGCTTGTATTCTTAGGGTTGTCACTACCGGGACATGATCAGAGTCGAGCTCATTTAACACTTTGTGGTATAAGTTTGTATGGAAGTTTGAGATTAGTGCAATATCTAATATGTCCGGGGTAACTCCTGTTTGGTAAAAGGTTGGACACGGTGGAGGGGAGACCATGATGTTTAAGTCGGACGTGTACTCGTACAATTTTAGTGAAACAAAATTTGATTATATTTAACTCAATTTTTTTTTGTTTTACGCCATTTACAACTTACGGTGAACCCACTCGAACATTCTAATCGGGTCAAAATAATTTTATCTATACACGACTAAATGAAACGAAAAAGGAAAACTCGAACATATTAATTGGCTATAATTATAGCTCAAAAATTGACAGAATATTTAGACAACGTTTAGAACGGGCTGAGTATTCTGTGAATATTTCAGGTCTTGAACATTACTTCTAACAAAACAATAATCGCAAAAATAAAATCGAAAATTACGTGAATTTCCCTGTTTGCCCAAATATTAAAAAAACAAAAACCACCAGAGCGCGGTTTTTGGTAGAAAATCAATTCTCAGGTCCAAGAAAAAAAAAAACATATTCAATACATTCTCCTTGGTACGCTTTGAATCTAAAACCGTTCGATACAATAATATTCGTGGATGGCAAAAATCGCGCTGGTCGCTTGCTTGCATACGAAATAATACTGTTGGTGTTGGTAGGTAAGTAGTACAGGTAGTGGGTAGGTTAGGTTAGGTAGTAGGTAGGTATATGTCGTCGATTCGGTAATGATAAATATTGACGTATGGCGAACACGTACGATATTTCTTTCTACATATATATTTATATATATACTCACACAATATTATTATCCCCTCGGTTTTTTTTTCCTGTACGACGGGCCTCTCGAGAGTGCCTGCAACGGGACACTTATTCGTGTTGACGGTTTTCACTACGTGCACGCGCACGGCTTTTAGCATTTTCCGGAAAATCCAATAATACGACGACGGCGACGCGGAGTCGGTCGGCGCGCACAAGGGCCGGCGATATACGCGGGCGGTTTAGGGTTTCTAAATGCGCATTGTATTCCGGCTTTGCGTCGTAATTACGCATTTACCATTATTATTACTTTACGGCACAGGCGGGTAACGAGTTCTGTAATTTCGCAATGCGATTTGGGTGCGTTGACATGGCCATTGACAATTATTATTATCGTAGAGCCGAGGGCGTGGTCAAGTTCCCGTGTTTATATAATATACATATACACATTTAAACGGGTGATTTAAACGAGGTTGTCCCGATATTAAATTATAGCCATCAACGCTGTTCGTATAGAGATAAAAGACCGTATAAATATGTATAGCAAATGTCTTTTTTTTCTTCGCGAATACGACAAATATAAATATTTAGTCTGGCCCAGTACGTAGAGACAGTACCGTAACCAGAAACAATATCGGGGGAGGCGGTCTTAATTTTTTTTATCCAGTTTTTGTTAAACTAGTATAATAATTATTATCACCTATTGTTTTATGACTTCTTTATTCCTTTATTACTTATTATTGATACTTAGTTTTACAACGTAAAGTTAAAACAGAGTTAGTAGCTTTTTAAGAGGTTGAATGAGGCATAAATAACTAATTGCAGAAAGGGGATATGGCTTGAAAACTTAATTTTACAGAAAGCATAAAATAAACTGTCTAGATAAGACAGAAGAAATTGGGCGTATAAGTAAATAAATGGCATTATCATACGCATTTTTAAAAAAATGGGCAACATTGTACATGGGTGCATCCACTGTTGTAGAAGGTTGAGAGGTTAGTAAAGGGGAAATTTAATGTATGTCTTAAAGCAGGATAGACAATTGCAAACGAAAACACGATTCTGAGCGGAGTTCAGTTAATAGTGTTGCTTTGTTAATTAATAAAACAGTAATTTAAGATATTTAGCTAGAAAGGACATTGTTCTGGACTTGTCTCCTTTCTACACTAAACTCTAACTTTAGCTGTTAATAATTCTATAACGATTTGATGTGCAAAATAAGTTCGTCTTTTATATTAAATTGTGTTAACATCAAACATCGACAATTTCACATTTGCCTTTAAAGTAATAGATATACAAGTCGAACGTTTTGACTACTAGTTAATCGAAAAAGGGTTTACAGACGTTTTCTGCGGTCCCGTGAGTCCACCTTTTATTGAATTCGTGACATTTCGTAAAATGTTCATAACGTTAACATGCGAACACTGTCTGATCACAGTTTTCCCGATTAAACTGAACGCCGTCGTATGAAATAGTTTGCTATAATAGTATAGAAATACCGCGCCACGCCGCCACCAAACAAGTAAATTAGTAGTATCTGACATATTTACGACCTACTTGTTTTTCTTTTATAAAAATACACTTTGGCCCTCTATACGCGTTACAATACTAGACTATTGAAAAATATACTACTATTTCATTATGTTATTATTTTCATCACAAGTACGTACGACAAATATTCAAATATAAACCCTAAATAAAAAAAAAAAAACGAAAATAACGAAAATCTATATTACCAATATGTATTTAATCTCCGGTGTATTATGACAATGGGATGACTTCCGGTTTTTTCACTGCGAATTCTCAACTGTCGTGGTCGACCAAATAATTCGAACAGAACTTTACGAATCGATGTGGTGGCCGTCATAGACGCGATATATATCGACTACTTCAAAGTACGATGAGCTTTAGTAATATAATATACTTATGATTTTTTGCTCCAATCCAAAACCAAACTTTAAATTTCGTTATTTGTAGAATATAAATAATATAAGCCACATCCTGCAGTGGCATTCCAAGAACGCAATCAGAATTAAGTAATTATTATTATGGACCGGATTTAAATGACAACAACAGATACAAGAAAAATGTCATTTGAATTTTGACCGCATTAATTCTCCTAACAAGTTATCAAAAAATGGAATAATGTTAAAAAGAGTAGACATACTTCGCACGTGGATGGACCACTGTTAAAAATGAGATGTTGGAACGGTAGAGGAGATTGCTAAAAAAAACTGATTCTGAAGAGAATTCAGTTAATTGTGTTGCTTTTTCAATATTATATCACAATTATTTTCTCAATATTATGATAAAATAATTCAATATGCATAATTTATTTCTTTAATAATATTTGTATGATATTGTATTCATTTTCCCGTTTTTCCCCATGTCATTGCCGTTTATTAGGAAAATCAAAAAATGACCTCCCTATATACCATTCCAGGCAGATTTCCTTTCCGAAAAAGGGCTATCGTTCTAAATCAGAGCAAAATTGCTGGTAAAAAAGTTGTCACACAGGAAAAAAAAGCCCTCAATATTATTTAGATTCTAAATGGAGTAAAGCAGCGTATGGTTTTACAAAGGTTATTATTTTTTTTCTATAGACAATTTTTCTACCTGAAGAATACCTTCGATTTTTATAAGTAGAAACTTTTTAAGGTAAAGTAGTTTAGCTTTTACTTTATTTTCAATTTCCTCAAGAGTTTTCTCATCAAATGAGAAAAACCGAAAAAAAAAAACGGAAAAATGTACGAAATATATTTGTATAATATTACGATTTTTTTTTTTTTGGTGGACAACTTTTCTACTAGTAATTTTGTTCTGACTTTTAAAGAAAGCAATTTTTCTAAAAGGAAATTTTACTGGGGAGGTACTTTATAGAGAAAGTTTTTCGATTTTCTCCGGAGTTTCTAAGTAAACATGAAAAATTGAGAAAAAACATGGGAAAACCGAATAAAACGTAGGAAAATCAGGGAAATCCGTACAACATTAAATAAATATTTTTAGAAAAATATATAGAGTCTATTCAATAATTTTACTATAATATGGCATATATATTTGCTCAGAATTGTTTTTTCGTAAGCAATGGTTAATTATTGCTTACAAATATACATTAAATTACCTATAACATTATCTGCACTCATCCCCATTATCCTAGGACGTCTTTTTACTAATACCTACATTTCATAAATTTGTCCGTTTTTCCCAATTATTAAAATAACTGCTTGGAAAATTAAACAACGACTATGTAGATAAAATTTAATTTTAGAAAATAATCTAAATTTGATATATCGTAGCAAGATTTCTGATAGAAAAGTCTGCACAAAAAAACAAGTGGTATTTTTCGATTAGAATAGTTCGAACAAGCGACGGTTTGGGTATTTAGGTGCACCCAAAATGCATTTGTTATTTTTCTGTTTAGGTAACAGGAAAAATATAAACGTAACCTATTTTTTCGAAAGTCAGGTTTGAACTTGCAATCGCTGGGATGACAACAGGTAAATACGATTAAACTACGACAAACATAATACAAAATTACCCAGTAAAAAAAAAATAATAACCATCCTAGTTAAACCAATGCATTATTCGCTTAATTTAGAATCTAAATATTAATTTTGGTAAACTTCTGATAATTTCATCAATTATTTTTATTCTGAGAATGTGCTGTTATTTGTTATCACAAATTATTTGGTACGTCGAATTTATTCTATAATTATCATGTAATTTTACATTTGTAGAATCTTTAAGATTTTGAGTGGGTCGAAGATCCTTATATGGTTTTACAATGATATATATTTTTTTATTTTCTTATTTGTATCTGTGAACAACTTTTCTACCAGGAATTTAACTCCAATTTTCATTGATAGCACTTTTTCTGAAAGCAAATCAGTCTAGGGACATACTTTAAATGCATCACTTTCTAATTTTCTCAGGAGGTTTCTTAAAAAATGGGAAAACCAGGAAAAACCGGAAGAAAAACGATAAAATAGGTACAATATCAAACAAATATTATTGAAGAAAATATATAATGCATATGTTATTATTTTACCATAATATGAAATGTATGTTGTTGAAAAAGCAACTCTATCAACCGAACTCCGCTCAGAATCATTTTTTGATTAGCTTTGGTTAATTGTTGCTTGCAGTTATACATTTAATTACCTATAACAGTGGCTGCACCCATCCCTATTATTCTAGGACAGCTTTTTTAATATGAATAATAAATCAAATAATCAGTGAGTTACAATGTTACATGATTTACATTAATTTTTAATTAATAATATACCTAGTCTGTTCAAATATTTTATTCTGAATAGTTATACCAGTAAGTATTAATTGTTTGGGACATTTGAATAGATGCATGGCCATCAATTTTACAAAACATTAAAATTTGTTATAAATTAAATACTTAAGTAAAAATATTATTCACTGAAAAATTCGAGAACTTATCAACTTCATCAATTATAATTTATTTTTTTTTTCTATCCTGTACTTCGTCATGTGTAATAAACCTAATCAAACCTTATTTCTCAAGTATATCGTCGTGTATAATAATAATATATTAATGATAATAATAATACTACGTAAATGTCATTTTTTATTTTCACCATATTATACCAGGTACCTGACGGAATTTCTACGGTATATTATGCGCTTACTGGGATAGAATATATATTGTATTCAAACATAATAATAAAATAATTCAAAATGCAATATCCGTACAGTTTTTTTCTCCGGTAGTCGTGTAACATAATATTTATATATACATAAAAAAATGTACTTAGATATTTAAATTAAATTTTTATAAAAAATGCTGTATGAAATATTCCAGTATAATATATTATAATATGATATGGTACGCTATATATACACTTTATATATTAATTTGAAGTACCTACCTAAACCTGAATATTTAAAATGAATACATATATTTCAAGTATTTTTCCAAACGGAAAATACGAATATGTATTATATATGGTCACCTTACTCTACCTTACCTTAGGTATTAAAAATATAATAATTTGTATGTACTTTATTTTATTAAATCGAATTTCTGGTTAAATGTATTTTTTTTTCGCATTTAAAATAAATAAGAAATAACATCGTTAATTTATTTTATTGATAAACATAATAAACACTTGACCCACTGGCTGAACGATATAATAATATACGAGTAGTACACTTTAATTTAAAACGAAATACACTTATCTAAATTTTAATTAAATTTGTAATTCAAATTGAAAAAAAACTCCTAATGTATTAAATATTTTTAAATGGAAAAAATATAAAATATATTATATTATATGAATGGAGTTTTATTTATACAAGGTACGAATACTTGAGTGAATTTATTTGTATTTATTTAATTTTCTGTGGACAACTTTTCTACCACAAATCTTACTCCGAGTTACAAGTGTAGCACTTTTTCTAAAAGAAAATCAGACTGGGGACGTGCTTTAGGAAGGTTGATGTTTTGATTTTCTCGGGAGTTTTTCCAATAAATGAGAAAAACTAGGAAAAATGTAGAAAAAACGGGGAAATAAGTATGCTATGAAACAAATTTCTATTTATAAAAATGAACCCTATTCCTTTGTCACGGCATCACTTGAGAACGCATTTACCGATTTCATTCATCTTTTTTTAAAATTAAAGAGGACATTGCGGACCATTATCTTAGACATACATTTAGTCCTATAAAGTTGTGGTTCAGAGAGAAATATGTGGTGGTGATGAAATGACAGTGGCGCTAAATAATAATACATTTTTGTTTATTGTATGTTTGCTATTGGTTGCAGATTAAAATAATAATAGTAAATTGGCTGCTATTGGTTAATTAGGCATGTTTGTTGATTTGTATGATAAACAGTAAATCTTGATTTAAAAACTGCATTAGAAGCTGTTAATGTTCAAAATAATATTCAGGATATAAGAGAAAATTGTAATGTAGAGTTTCAACAATTATTTTTATCTGTAATAACTGTCTGTGAAAATATTGATATTACTGTAGTTTGCCAATCTAAATCAGATGGTCCAGAATATTTTATAATTTCTCTGTATTTATACCTTTTATAGATATCGTTTTAGATCAATTGAACGAAATATTTATTTCGCACAGGATTGATTTGAATAATATTAATAAATAAGATAAATATTTCAACTTTTATATAATTAGCGCTGTAAAATAGTAATAAAATGTTTAATGTATAATTATAATACATACAAAATTCAAAAAAATTTCATTTGTTACATTTTTTCAACCACCCCCCCTCTCCCCTCAAAAAAAAAAATTCTGTATGCGCCATTGATGGCACTAATGTTTAAATAATAGCTGATTGGTAAAGATTACTGAACAATCATCTTTCGATGACTTACAAAACATTTCAGTTTTGTGTGAATGTATTGTTAGTTTATATAATTAACTTGGAAGGCGTAAGTACTTAACAAGGGAGGTCCGAGGGAAATATTATAATATTAACTAATAAAGAATATTTTTAGATCAAAAATAATTTCCTCAACCTAGAATCAATTCCATTAGTTAGTTTATTTCGTAAGTTCAATGCTGTGTTATACACTTTTACTTTTAGTTCTTTTGATTTTATAGTGTATCGAATATTTTTGTTGACACATTTTATATTTACCTTAAGGATATGTATTTCATACTCTCTACAGTTTCACACAATTTCTAAGCATTCTTGGTATAGATAGCGAGAGTTCATATTAAAAAGAGAAAATAACGGGGCGCAGGTGGTCATATTATGCTTGATGTAAATACGTCTGAGAAGTCTTTTTTTTTTTTAATATTAGCGTTTTTATTTCATATAAGTAGGAATTGAATAATGAAGAAAATAAAGATTTAGTCATATCAATCGAAAACTTTTATTTTTATTATTATTTTTTTTACGTGCAAAACGACGTGAAATTGAACAAAGAATCAGTTTCTGATTCAATAAAGTAAAACTGCCAAACTTACCTGTTTCCTTTTAGTCCTTCTCACCGTGTACGCATCACGAGTTTAATGACATTTTATTAGGTCTCTAGACAAAAAAAAAAAAACATTTTTGAAGGTAACATTTATAACATTTGGATGATCCATTTATCACGCTATTTTTGTTTATTTTAATTTTATTTTTTCAAAATGTTTTAAAACGGTTAAAAGTTTTTTTTAAATTCCTATGATTAAATGCTTACGCCGCATTATTATAATGAATTATCAATCTAATTTTAACGGAAAACTGAATGTTTTTTAAAAAAAAAAAATAATATTGATTTAGAAAAACTTGAATTTCCTATTAAAAGATATTATTAAAATCCAAAAATTAGCTCACAAAAAGAATATATTTGATTAAAATGATCAAAGTGATCAATTGGTTTTGTACATTAACAATATAATAATTTAGAAAACTGATGCTGCTGATTGGTGCACCACTGTTGTAGGTGGGAAGTTGAAAAGGTTAATATCTGTAAACGACGATAAGCTATTCATAACCGAACACGATTCCAAGCGATGTTCAATATTATACCTATATATTTTGAAATACCATAATTTTATTAAAATTTGATCTAAAACTCTTATTAAAAAAAACTATACTATACTAAACGTTTTTAATTTTAATTTTTAACATTAATTATAACTTATAACGAACATCGTTTTTAATTTTTAAGTATTTATGTTTGGCTGAACTATTTTACCCATATATCTATCAAATAAAAACGAAAAAGTGCCTAGAAATAGTTTAAAAATTGTTAAAATGTTCAGAAAATTTGACTATGTCTAGAAAAGCTATTTATCTATAATTTTTTCTAACAAATTTATAACGAAGAAACCAAAAAAGAAAATAATTCAACTATTAATAGCGGAATCTTTTCCGTATTTCCTGCATTTTTTTCCTGGATAATTATGAAAACAACTTCACAAATTAAATGAAATAAAAAATATTGTTATTTTTTTGAGAATCTAAAAGTCATTTAAACTTAAACGTGAGTCTATAGTGTTTATTATCGATACTCAACAGTTAGGTATCTTATCACAACATATACTCAGAATAATATTATAGTGTTCGTTATTTATTATCAATTTACTTGTTTATTTTCAACTCATATACCTTGACAGGTGTTTGCTAACCACGTAAATATTTCAGTAAGTAGTTATTCCAAATAAAAAATGTGATAATGATTTCCCAGTTCCGAACACTTGGAAAATCCGAAATGTGGAAACCGAGACACAGTGTAGTAGTGCAGCATAATATATTTTATGAGAAGCATTTTGGACTATTAATACAATATACGTAGCGGTGACATTTGTACCTATTTGTACTTTAAAGATATATTCATAGAGAACATTATTCCTGGTATATATTATAATACACATATATAATAGTATACAAGAGAAAAAAAAATGTAAAATTAGCTGCACATCTGTCTGGAAAGATAAAACGACTCATCAATACGGCGTGTAAAGATAATAATAAAAACATTGTTGAAACGAATTTAGATACAAAACAAACGAGCAATGTTATGTTGAAAAAAACATTTAGTATAGGCATAGGCACTGCCAGAAAATGTAAAGATTGTAAAATAACCAAAGTTGAAAATGTCTAATAATCTATTAGATCAATATAATCATAATGTTAATAAATCGGTGGGTTCGTGTTAAGAATAACTTTTGAACTATCTGTTTTAGATAGTTTTTGGAAAAAATGGAATTCAAGAACGTTTGCTATCTGATACAATAATACTTTAAATATCTATAAACGTAGTTGATAATTTCTTTAAACTACTGTTAATTTAATGCGATTATTTATAGTCTTCATTATAATAATATTAATATTGTTATCGTAAATTGTATTGCAACACGTGTAACATTTTATGGTATCCAACAAATGATACGATTTTGAGATGTTCACGAATTTATAATACCGTTTTCGGAAAACCTGGGATAAAATGTAAGAAAAATGGGAAAATTTACGAAAATAAATTTTTTATTATTTTCAATATTATTTTTTGTTTTAATTCAGTTAAAAATATTCGAATGGACTTGAGATTTGAACACAAACCTTATATTTACCTTTTCTGGGAGTGGTGAAATATTGAAAACATTTTAGATTACTTATTAGATTACATTAGCCATTTTTGAGCGTTTTATAGACATTTTAATTTTGCGAATTGTGTACATAATTTTTATTCAGTAGGTAATTGTTGGACTGGACAAAAATGCTTGAAAATATAACAGATGGTTCATTAAAATTCGTACTCTTTGATTTATTAATATTAATATGTATACAGAGGAATTTTAATATCAAATTTTGACGAAAATAGTTCGAGTAAAACATTTTGTGGTACAAATCAAGTTACTGATCCATGCAATTTTTTTAATTTTTTTGTTATGCAATATATATTGCTCATTTAAGAACGATGGTGAAGTCAGAATTGAGCGGATTGACTTCATTTGGAAATTATAGTTTTTTGAAATTCTGATAATATGCGGGTATTATATGTTATGTTAAATAAATATACATTGCCTGTCGTAATCTAGTAGTGGTAGGTACTTGTTATCATCCAAGAAATCGCAAGTTTCAACCAGAGTTCCGTTTTTTTTTTTCCAAAACCACCTTAGGTAAGTAACAAGGAAAAAACAATAGTAGCAGTACCAAAAGTAACAAGGAATATTAAATTGCTTTCTAATTCTATTTGTTCAACTTTTCATCAACAACAGTGATCCACCCATCGTGCAAAGTATGTCCCTCTTTTTTTTTTAGTTATTTTACCAAAATTTACAAATTTAATTCAAACGTAAATATTTATAGTCCTTATCCCTGCGATTAATACAAAATTAAAAAAACTAAATTTGATTATCTTTATTATCTCAGGAAATATTGGAATGGGTATAGCTTCGTGGGACACCTTGTATTATTATTTGTCCAAAATCTCAAGTTACCTAGATTTTTTTTTTACTCGATGTACACATGTTTAGAATGAAATTCCTGTACCTATTCTATTAAAATTTATTCGAAAAAAATATCAAGAAGCGTTAAACATACACGAAATAAAATGTACGGATATGATGACGTTTAAATTACTTCCGGGCAAAAAAATTCCTAAAAGGAAATAAATACCCAATATACTCGAATGAATGCACTGTAAAATAATATATATATATATATATATATATTATATAAGTACAATGGCATTATATATATATATATATAGGTATAATGGCGGTATACAAAAAGAAAAAAAAGAAATTACGAGTTGAGCAGCAGCAGAATTTATAATAATCTTATGAAGAACAAAGACTGCAGTTTCCACTACAAATTCTTTTTTTTTTTTTTAGGGTTATTTTTATTTTTTATGATTTTATTCTTCAAGCGTTTTCTTATATGTATATATAAATGTTCCTTTTATTTTTGAGATTATGTATAAGTACAGAAAGAAATATTCTGCCTACCAATGTTGTCGGTACTAAAAAATGAAATTATATTAAATTATATTATACAATTATGATAACTTTAGTGTACAAAATTATGGTTCATATTCTAAAGGTACCTATTATTTTCAAATCAATCAACAAACGTTTTCGATTAAAAATAATTACATAGGTAAAATCTATTGTAAATTAATCCGGTATAGGATAATATTAATTTAGTCATGTACACATAGAAGCGATAAACCATTGCAATAAAAAACCGATTCTGAGTGAAACTCAGTAAACTGGTTTCAGGGTATAGTATATTTTTTACTTGAAGTCAAGGTAACTCAGAAATAAACGAAAATAAAACAATCTCTTATGATATTGAGTGAACAAATTGGATTATTTTTACTTACTGAAATTTATTTTACGAGAGTACAAAAAAAACAACACTAATATACTTAGAAGAATTATTAGTAATGTGATATAAATCCGGATTATCCAAAAACACAGATTTTTGGAACAAATTCCAAAAATTCTAGTTTTAGATTTCAAAATTAGATTTTTTTTTTAAATCTGTTATTCATATTTTTGTACAGATCTCTTGCTAAGCTCGTAATCTAAGACGTATATTAAATGATTTTATAGAATTAAAAATAATAATTTTGCCAGCCACCTTCTTTTACCTATAATTTGTCTTCATTTGATACTTATAATTAGAGTGATTATTATAAATTATTATCAGACAATTCATAAATTGATATGAATCTTCTTATACATGTACTGAAAAATTATATTTATGATTAGTGCTGGAGTTGAATACAAAATATCTAAAACAATGCAAAATCAAATTTCAAAAAATCTTTAACACAGATTTCAAATACATTTTTGACTTTGGATTCCATAAATCCGGATTTAAGATTTTTAATTCCGAAAATTTGGATTATCAATCTTCTGAAAATATAGATTTTACCTTCCCCTAACAAGAATACTTTTATAAAACAAACCACTTCTTTGCTACAATCAGAATTTAAAATCAATTTAAAGTTATGAATACGAAACATATGATCAATGATTGTTTTTAATTTTATTTTATTATCGATTAGTGTCTAAAGAATAGGTGACAAAAGATCGTATTAAATAATTCATAATTAGAGTCATACTTGGAGACAAAAAAATAAGACGATACTGTTGATGGTGAGCTTGCACTGTTCTACTGTTGTTGGTTGGGTAGTTGAGAAAATAGGATAGATACAAATGTTGTATTTATATCTGTAAGCAACGATTAACTATTGCTGATGAAAACCGATTATGAGCGAAGCAGTTCGGTTATAAATATTTTGAAATGCCGAAATTATTAGGTTTTTCGTCAAAATGTGAATTTAAAATGCTTATATAAAATAAACTACTACATTATACTCTACTGTTTTTTTTTAACTATTAAGTAAAAGTACAATATATAATGAACCTCCTATTATATTTTCAAGTATTTCTGTTTGATCAAACAATTTTATACACCTACTAAAGAAAAACTACTTAACAACAAGATAATGCCTGTGAATATCTCAAAAATATTTTCAGAAAATTGTAAAAACATGACCACGTTTAGAAAAGGCCAGTATAAGTTTTCTGTCAAAATTCCAAATCTCTACGAGTATTTTTAAGTAAATTACAACAAAAAAACAAAATTGAAAATAATGAAATTATTATTTCTGTAAACTTTTCCGCTCTCTCTGCGTTTTTTTTTCATGGTTTAGTATAATTATTCAGAAAACTGCTTAGAAAACCAAAAATTTTCCTTATCAACAAAATTAAAAATGCAACAAAAAAAATCACTTGTCATTTTTCGATTGGATCAAATTCTCTATCTGGCGAATACTTATCTTTCTTTTTGTTTTCGCTGCACTTATTCAGACAATTTTCATCAAAAATAAGTCTACATTAGTTGTGCAAAACCACGTTGGATATAGGTAACAAGGTAAAAAGAAAATGGATTACAGGTGAAATAACGATAAGTATCGATAACTGATCCTAATAATAACCACCATCAATATCTTTATCGTGTCGTTACTGCCTGTAGTCTCGATAACCGAATTGTTTATTACCTAACAGTTATTTGATTAGGTAGTTGCGATAACCAATAAGTACCTGTCACTGCAGTTGACTGACCGTTTTAAAACTATCGGTGTATTATATAGACACAAATAGGGTAAGTATTTTGGAGGAGACTTAAGCCTATTAATTTTATATAATTAGTATTTACTATTAATTGATTTGGGAAGGTTGATTGAATTTTGGGGTCCAAACCTCTCAAGCTTCTTCTATTTATGCTAATAAAATAGCAAGTACAACATAGTATCTATTTATAATACAATTTAACAATTGTATAATTTTAACTAAACAAAAATACTATATTTACTGTATTAGAAACAAAAAACCATAAATACTATCTACGCATGTAAGGCACACTTGCGAATAAATGATTCTAAATAATTTACTTTTTTTTTTAGCTTAATAGCTAGTAATACGTTTAAGCTAATATACGTTTATTATACTATAATATTGCTATTTTTTTGAATAATATTCTAAATTTCCAATACTAGGTCCGTCTTTTTCCTCCAACCTGCTGAATTAACTAAAAATGTAAACAAAGTTCTTTCAAAAAAAAAAAAAAAAAAAAAAAATGAATAAATAAATATATTACGACATGTGATGTTTAATTTTCTTCTTAACACTCTACTAGTATTTAGTAGTAGTAGTACTAGTAGCACTAGTATTTTGCTTACTACTGTTGTAGTAGTAAAACATTGCATTATAAATTTAAAACGAATTTTAATATGTTTTTGGTAAAATAGTTATTTGGTAAATATATATACTAAATATTTACTATCTCTTTCGAGCGGATAGAAGTTTGTTTTTCGGTAATTTAATTTTATCTTTTGGTCAACTTTATAGAACGTATCCCCCTCCCCCTCCCACCTTGACATACTACGGTGGTAAGACGCTAAAAGGCTAATAAAACCGCATGTTTTACGATTTTATTTTCTAAAAGTCTCTAACGAGTAGAGAAGTTTGGTGAGGTAAGACTGCCTATTTAAAAGAGTGGGAATTTAATAAATTGTGTTTTATAGTTAGGTATTATATTATATTAGTCCCAACGCGCGCGATCAAGACAGTCCGGTATGTTATTATCTGCCATATCTTGCGGCGGCGGGCTAAGAATAACGATCGTGTCTTCTTTCGTATATTATTATTTTAACAACAAGGACCTCCTCGCACATCTGGCGTCCCCGTTCCCGATTGTTTTGTCTGAACGCGTTAGAGTTATATAGCAATACTTAGACAGAAGTGGAAAAAAACACACCTTTTTACCTACGCACACTTATTTATACTTAAAGACTAAAAAATATACAGTTTTCAATGAAAAAAGAAAGAAAAAAGCTTATTTATATGTATACACAGGGTCTTCCAAATTAAATAATTTGTTACAAAGTTTGAGAGTATGTGTATGAGTACTTACTACGGCAACTCTCAAAATTGTAATAATATACAATTTGGAACACCATGTTTATAGATTGCAATAAAAAAAAAATCCAATACCGTTAATGAAACATATATAAACACTAACTTATGAAAATTTGTTTAAAACAAAACGAAATGCATAGGCAAATGAATTATACGCTATTCAATATTCTAACGTTTATAATACAAGTATTGCCATGCCTTCTAATTAACAATGGAACTATTGGAAACCAAACTATTTAGATTGCGTTGCATAATAAATAACATGATTGCAACATTTTTCCTATATTATCAAGTATAATGGATATATTATGTCTTTGCATAAATATATGGAATCACAGTAAATGAGATCTGATAAGAAATTTCAATCAGACAAATAGAAAAATAAAATTGAATGCTGGATTCAATGGAAATTCAGTTGGCTATAAGGAATTTTGGAACAAGATCCAACAATAAATTATGATTTAAATATTTAGAGTAGGGATATATGTTAACCGTATATTTTTGATTAAACATCGCTGAATTTTGAAAGACACCGTTAATATAAAATACGACAAAAAATAAAAATCTGAGTTACTTTGTGAAATAAAAATATAATGCAACAGAATTGATATTAACAGTATTATTTTTGTTTAAAATATCTAAAACGAATAGTTAATTAATTTGAAAATGTTTATAAACAAATATATGTAATGTATGTATATTTTATAGGTAATATACTCGCATATTTTATGTGTACGATTTATAGCTACAATTACTTTTTCTAACAATATTATTGTATAGATATGATTTTAATTAAAACCAATTTAGACGAACTTTTGTAAAGTAGGTGTACCGAATGATTCAAAATAAATAAATAAATAATATTGATGACTCGGGACTTATTGCACTTCAAATCCACAAAAATATTTAAAAATGCAAAAATGGTAGAAGGATTTAAAAGTCTTTCTCTAACGACTCTAAATTATTAAATACAATTTTCTAACACTACACAAATAATTAACACAAAGTATAATTTTTTTTTTTAAATAAAATTGTACGTATTAAATTATAGACAAAATTACGTTGTGTTGATGAATTGGTCATGTTATTAATTAATGGAAATGCTATTTATTAATTTAAAGTCGTTATAGAAAAGGATTTTGAAATCCTTCTATCATTTTTGCTTTTTTCGGGGAACTTTTGACGTTTTTAAACGCTCTTTTGTGGATTTCTCATTATAAATTTGTCATTTAATATCTAAATTTGAATTACACGGAAAAATTTAATATTATGTATAAAAAAATAGAGAGAAAAAAAGGTTAAAAACAAACGTGATTTCGTAGTATAGATGCCATTAAAAAATGGTATATATAAGCTGCGGGCAATATTTGAAAATGTATAAGAATTCGTTAATTCGTTGTATTTATTAACAATACACGCACAAGTTCACAGAAAAAAATGTGTCGCCTGGTTTAAGATAATATTGTATTCGAAAAATCGAATTGAGGAAAAAAAGAAAAAAGCAATAAACAAAAGACCAATACCTATAACAACTAACCGATACATGACAATATATAATACATTATTGTCGTTAATTGTTAATCGTGAATGATATTGTCATGTGAATATGAATAAAATGTAAAACACAAATTACGTGGAAATTATAATCGAACGGAGATAATAGTATTGTGCTGTCGGTTGGTTGCGCATGATAAATAAAGATATACCTAATAATAATATTATAATATGTACTGACCTTCTCTTGTTCTTGTTGTTCTGGGACGGCGGCGAAATGTCCGGGGGAGAGATTGTCGTTTTTTTCGGTTCAAATGAGTAGAAACGAGTACGCTTTATTGAACTAGGGGTGGTAGAAGGAAATAACTAATATTTATAACAAAAAAAAAAAAAAAAAACAAATAAAATAAAATAACGACGGGAAATAAAAAACAGCAGAGCAGAGTAGTCGTATCGGGCTAACCGCTATCAACGATTTGACGTGCCATTTACGTTTCGGAAACCGTCGTCGTCGTCGTCGGCGTCGAGGGGTAGGCATTTCGGCGTTTTGTTACACATGCGCGGACGCGGACGCCGCGCCGCCGTTGTTACACCGAGCTCTCTCCTCTTGTGTGCAACTCTCCCCCAGCGGCGTGTGAATCGTCCGCGCAATTGCATATTATTATTATACGACTCTGTGTAATATATTATACCGGGTTTTCGCTTCCCCCGGGTGGCGCTGCTTTTTTTTTTTTCTGTCCTGCTCTCCTATCCTTTATGCCGCCACCGTTGTTTTATAACGAATCGAATAGTATTTTTTTTTTTTCATCAAACGTCCGGTAGGTAGGTTAGCGTAGGTATTCTCTGGTAGGTAGATGGGCACCCTACACACCACGCGCCGTATACCAATATGTATCAATTGTACTCGCGGTTAAACGGTTTTAATAAAAGTCTGCAATGTGACGGTGACGTGTGTCCGGCAACCGTGAAACCAACAGCACGTCGTTGTTATTATAATATTATATTCCAGAGAAAAACAACAAAAATACATGTGTATACACCCACTACCCATATATTATATTTACATAATGTGCAATATCGAATCCCACGTGTCTATATGCAATTTCAGCTCACGAAAACCTTATTAAAATAATGCTATCATATTATTCTTTACACTCGGGAGTTTTTCGTCAAGCCGATGAGGAAAAATTATATATTCATTAACAATAAAAGTAGGTGCCTATAGGTATTCCACTCGAGGGACTATAATCGGACTTCCAAACGATAATTATACAATTTGAAATTATAAAAAAGACAAAAACCCATAGAATGCGTTCAAAATGGGAGAAAAAAGAACCTACAAAATCAAACATGTCGTAAATACCGAAATACAGATTTCGAAAAAGTTTCTAACTAAACAACCAAACTCTAACTTAGTACTAATGACTTTGCTGTGAATTGATCACAAATCTAATTACAATATTTTTAGGTAACAATAGTTACGAATATACCTATGTACATAATAAATGCATAGGAAATGTTCCAGAAGAATGTAATTGAAGTTTACGACCCAAATGAAAGTAATATTATCATAATAAAGGTCTCGTGGGTCCTGCGATAAATTCGAATAATTCGTCATAGGTACCTAGTATATTATTTTGATATATTAAAGTTATTAACGACAAGTCTGCTTGATCAATATAGCTGTGGCATGAGTAATATAATTCCTCGGTTGACGATGAACCCAATCATTTATTATTAAGTCGTACATTAATTGTACAGTTACATATTCAAAAACCGACTATGAATTTCACAAACTCGAACGATATGTAATGATAGTAGTATGTTAACTACTTTTGCGTGCTGGTTTTAAATATTATTTGTTATCAGGTTTTTTTTTTTTAGATACTGGGCGCCGCGAGGAATATATTGGGTTTTATGGTGATGTGCGAGATTTTTTTCGAATTTTGGGTCTGTGGACAATTATTAATGTTTTAACAAAAAAAATGCACCAAAAATGACAAGTGAGCTTTTTTGTATAATTTTGGATCTAGTCAGTGTATTGAGAAGTAATTATCCAATTTGTCTTAACAAACGTTAATAACGGTTTTATTATTTTTATTTTTTGTGTCTGTGAGAAGCTTTTTTATCAGAAATGTTACCCCGATGTATCAAGTACAGCCACCTTTTCCAAAAGTAAATTTTATCTAGTTGGTGCACTGAGAGATCATTTTTTTGATTTTTCAAGTGGTTTTCATAATAAAAAACAGTTAATATTTACAGCACACCAACTCGCAGCGCAACCGATAATAACTGATAACCTATACTTCGCATAATGAGTGGGCCAATGTGTTAGGTGAGAAGCTGGGAAGCTAGGATATATAGATGTAGAGGTGAATTTAATATATACAACATTTGATTGTAAATTTACTTTAAATGTTTTTTTTTTTTTATCATTAGATCTAAGTATAGCCTATAATGAATCTCCTGTCAAATTTTCAAATATTTTTGTTTGGTCTAACAATTTTATCCATAAAGTATAAAATTGCGTACCAATTCACAAAATTTAAATGTCTATAAATAGCTCAAAAATTGCACACGATTTAAAAATATGACCACGTCTATAAACGGCCAATGTAAGTTTTACGTCCAAATTGCAAATCTCTGTGAATATTTTTAACTGTATCATGATAAAAAGCAAAATCAAAAATAATGCATTTCGTAAATTTTCCTGTTTTCCTACGTTTTCCACAATTTTTCTCAATTATTATGAAAACCGCTTAGAAATTCAAAAAATGACATTCTCAAATTACCACCCAGAAAAAATATCTCTTTCAGAAACGGTACTACACTTGAACATCGTTTGCAATTAAAAAAAAAATATACATATTCCTCGATTATATGTCCTCCATTCCTCGATTTGCTCAAAATCTAAAATTATTGATTGCAATGTAATTTTTTTTTTAGCATTATTTAAGATCAAATTTTGAAAAAAAAACTTAAATATTGCGGCCTTAAAAATCATGTATAGACGAACTTCGCTTTGAATCGTTTTTCGTTTTTATTTTTAAAAAATATGTCACGAGCAAATAGTATTTACAGAGGAAATCCGTATATTTTAAAGGTAGGTTGGTATACATTGTGAAAGTTTTAGAGGCTTGTTACTATACGTAAGAAAATATTTTCCGTGAAAATCATAAAAAGGGTCTGTAGGCGAATAAGTGAGAATTAAAAACTTTTCGAGTACTGCGACCCGGTCGGTAATCTCGCATTTTTTTAATGTAGATACTGCGTGAAATAATTAAAGTATTTTACTTACTAAAAATTTTGACCGAGAAAAATAAAAAACACATTATTTAGTAAATGCTCAGAATATAAAAAACACATGTTCAATATGGTTAATTATTCAATTGTAATTAAATACTCAGCAGTTAGGACTATACATAAAGGTAACCGTATATACCTAATATAAGGCTTCTGTATTAATAAACATATATTTTACTTGAAATTATATTTCCCGTCAATTGTAGACGGGAATTATTTAACTATTTATTTTACAGTGAAAAAATCCTTCTCATATCCGTAAACAACAGAGCTTCGTCACTGGAGTCAAATTATCCACCACCAATTTTGTATTATAGAAATATTTTGTTTTATAATAAATAGCTGTGAATTCTATAACAATACAATACAATACTACACTATCGTATACTGTAACAAAACTACTTCCTAAAATATAACAATACACACATATTGTCACATAAAATTATACGACCCACGGGGGAGAGCAATGCTCCCTTCGCCCTCCCCACAGGTACGCCACTGTTTACTATATTTAGTTACTTAATTTATATATAACTTAATATTAATATAACTAATAATAATAATACGTATTAAAAGCCGCTGCATAAAACATTTATCGGTAAACTGGTAAAAATGGGCATAACCGATATAAAGTAAATTGTTGTCGTTGTTAGTTTATTTTCTTGTTATTTGTTTGCAAAACTATTTGGAAATATGAAAAAATTATTCAAAGTACCACTAGTCAAAAAATCAACATCTTTCAATGTACGATGTGAACGATTTGGAGCCCACTTACTAACCGAAAATGTGTTTTCAAATAGGAATTATGATAGATAACATTAAAAATACATTTTACTAAAAAAAAAAAACACATTTTACGCGTGTAAAATAGCGCTCACCAAGATTCGCTTATCGTAGATTGTAGTTATTGTATGATACTCTGACGGTATTTCAGGAAAACTGTTTGAATGAAATTTTTGAAAAACTACAAAAACCCACGACTTGTAAAAGTATTATTTTTGAAATTGTAAGAAACTTACAACTTACAAGGCTATAAAATTCTTGTGACAACGCATTATAATAAACCTGCATGGCTGTACGTTTTCATTCACTATTTGGCATTCGCAGTTTTTCAAACACATTTTTTCGGACATTATTGATTCTGGTGGAAAAATTAAAATATTATTGTGTTCCTAACGAATAGCGTAATATATTTTGTATTTATTTCGCATTTAATTATATTTTCGAGCATATTGAGATTGTGTATTTATGGCGTCCAAAACTAATTTTTATTGGCGAATTTTTTTTTTTTTAAATTTTAAAATGTTGATACGTATAATGGAAACAATACAAATGATTGTCGGACGGACAGGCGGATAAAACAAAAGTAGCCAAAATTATACGTGAGCAAATAATCTGTATCTTGCGGTGAAAGTCCCGTTGAGTTCCTGAGTCAGTCCAGACGGACAGAAATTGTAAAAACGGTAGTATAGGTTTATAACGTGTGCAAATAACTACATTAGCTTAAAAAATGACAGTGAGATAGATATTTTTATATAATCGCTATCTTCACCGGATTCATTTTCCTTAGAAAAATACATTTTAACTGCGTAACATCATTAAAAAAATAAAATAAACGACAAAAAATAATTTTTTTATGTAAATAATATATTAAAACATTTTTGATTTTTGAAGTATTTGCTTGTATTTCGTTTCTGTATACGAATCTAATATTAAAATAATTTGAAGTGTTTATAACGTGTGGTTATTCAGAAATCCTATGAAAATAATTAAAATTATAATACATTTCGCATTGAAATCTAATAATGCGGAAAATCGTCGGTGTTGAATATTTTATTATTATTATTATTATGAATAATGTTATGTCGGAGAAGAGACGCTGAAAAATAAAACTATCGGTACCGTGAATAGTAATAGAAGTTATGCATTGTACTGCGTTAACGACTACCGGTCATAATAATTTATGTACCGGTCGGCTAGGTACACCGCCCCTCCCATTCCCGAGCGCGCGCGTGTATAAATAATATCGTCGCCGTCACTCACCCACTTGTCAGACGATGGTGCCGGAGACGCGGTCAGCGGTGGCGGCGGATTCTGTCGTGGCTGCGGATAGTGGTGCCGAGGCCGATGCCGGTCGGCGTTCGTCAGACGCGGAAAACGCTGTGCAAGTACGGTGCCGCCCGCGGCGGTTAGAATCCATTGCCGCGGTCTCGGCCCGCGTAGGTGGTGCTAATCCTAGCCGACCGACGCCGAACGACGAACAACAATAATAGTTATTGTACAATAATATCGCAATATGATTGTGTCGTACAGTTCGAAATTATCGGATTTTTTTTGCGCCCAAAACGTCCTTAATACGGCGTGTCGCGGACCCGTACGCGTCGTGAAAATATTCGACTGTGTTACGGCGGTGGCAGCGACGGCGACGACGATGACGACGGCAACGGCGGCGGCGCGTCACGGCACGGCGGAGATGGTGTCGACGTACGGGGCGGCGGTAGGCGTTCGATCAATTATTATACGGTCGAACGGCGGCGGCGGCGCGTGGCGGTGGTGGCGGTGCGCCACGACGGGCGGACGGGGAGCAAATCCATAATGTGTCGCGCGAGCGGGTATGGCGCGCGTGTACGCGCTCCCGTCTCGGATTCCCGGGCCGTTCCGGGTCCGGGTGCGGCGGTGTGGCGGGCGAGAGTAGCCGGGGATTGTGCGCATGTTCGCTGCCGCCGTCGGCGAGCATCGCGCTCTCGCAAGGGTCGCGGCTGTCGTGCGCCGTCGCCTCCCGTTACCCCGTTGCTGCCGCCCGTCGTTCCCAATACATAAAAAAAAAAAGACAAAAAAAAAAAAAAAGGGGGATTTTCCGTCGCGCGCGTAATCAAAGCGCCTGCAAAGCGGTTTTCGCGGATTTAATTAAATTTCGCGAGATTCTCCGTACCCCGCCACCTCCCTTCCCTACCCGTGTATCGCTGGTCGGCTCGCTAGCTCGCTAGCTCATCACTAGCTGTGCAGCTTTATACATATATATCTATATGCGCGGGACGTGAAATCGCTCTATGATGTCCGCCGCCGCCGCGGCCGACCATATGCCGTCGCCGACGGCCGCACGTTTTTGCGCGCGCGGACCAACGTGACGGCGACGGAACGTCGGGACACGTGCCCGCGAGTCTCCGCGATTGTTATTATCGTATAATGTACACGGATAATATTATATAATACGGCGAGGAGTGGTGTACGTCGCGCACACGCCGTATTATATTTATGAATTTCGTACCGTGTTATTATTATTATTATTATTATTATTATGGGGGATGAAAAAAAAAACTTAGAGTACCGTTCCGTTCAATCGCAGAGCGCGCCTCTTCATTTTTTTTAGTCTTTTTTTTTTTTTTCCATATTCCCGCTCTTGTCCTCATTATATAGGTACAATTCCGTCTCGCCGACTTCCGTTTTGCCGACAATAATAATATTATATTATACGTACGTACACCGGGTGCACTATACGAGTTTTCCCCGCCTTCGAAACGTTACGAAATATTACAATACTTTTGTTCGTGTTTTGTGAAGAGAATACCATTGCTCGGGCGTCGTTTTAACGTAATATCTGCATAAGAAACCTCGTGATATAAGGCATACGTATTCCCGGACCATAGGCGCAACTAGACATTCGAACAAGGGGGGGGGGAGGAGGGGGGTTAAGCTCCAGGCTTTTTTGTGACTCAGTGGGACCTTTTTTATAATGGGGGGTGTAGGGGTATTTTTTTTAAAACTGTACTTCTGTATACTTTACATCAGCTTATATGTTTTAAAGGTTGCTGAACCCAAATTTTGCTTTAGTTTTGAATTTGTTTTCTTACCTACGGATTTAATAGTAATATATTATTTTAATTTTAATGAAATATCCATGTTATATAGAATTTATAATTGTTTATTAACTTTATTTTAACAACATATTTAAAATATTTAATTTAAATAGTATAAATAATAAATTGGTCATTATTAATTGTCACTTTCATCATTTGCATTAGAATTATTTTAGACCAATAAAGATTTTGCTTCTTCTGAAAATTCACAAAAAATTTTTGTTGGGAAATTTCCGAATAAACGATATTACGAGTTCTGATGAAATAAGAATCATGTGCAGTATCCTCATTTAATCCTCATTTAATGTTTCCCTTGAGTTTTTTCTCAAAGGTATGGTGCTATTTATTGTTCATCAATAATAGTTACTTCTTTTTGAGTATTTTCGACAGTTTACTTCATAAATATAAATTGCATGGGTCAACAAAATCGAGTTGACGAAGTTCATGGATTTTCCCAAATGACAAATGTCTTTTCATTTATTAAACATTGTAATTTCAGAGCAACCAAAGAAAACATAAATATACTAGATTCTGAGTCTATAATTGTCGTTGATAACTAAAAACTTTACTTTGTATTTGGACTGTCCACTGCTCCCATCACATCCCCACTTATACATCATCACAAAATGAGTTATATTAATATTAATTTTTTATATTGACGAAACAAAGTTGTATGGTCTGAAAGATTTCGAACAGGGATTTTGCAAGTTGTTTCAGATATATGTACTCTATTTAGGTAGCACTTTTGTTTTGCTATCATTATTTTTTCATATGAAGAGTAAATGTGACAATTTCTTTGTTTTTAACTAAGTGAGTATTTATATATTGTTGTTTTGATAATTTGTTTTCAATTAAAAATGCAAAAGCTTTGTCATCGTTGTATTTTATAGGTTTCAAATTGCACTCATTTTTGTAGGCATTTACCAGTTTAACTGCCCTTTTTGCAGTTGTATTTCCCTGAATTAAAAGCTTAGCACTGCTTCGTTTACCACACTTTTGATATTTAGTCGATAATGCGTAAGTAAGCTCGGGAGACATGTATGATTTTACTAACATTTGAACTTTTTTCATCTTGCTTCTTTTTGCACAATCACTAAAAGTCGTTGAAAGTATCCTTACTTACAAAAATTGTTCAAGAGACTAGTTTTTGTGATGTATTTTTTTTTTGGTGGGAATGAAAATTCTGTTCTGAGCCAATCTAGATTTTTTTTTTTAAATGTCTTGTATGTTTTTATTAAGCACGACGGCGAAACTTCGTATTTTTGATATGGTTATTAATATATTGAAATAAACTTTTTCTAGAATACATATTGAGGGCTTGAGTGGACCGTTTTAACGTAAAAATTCAAATAAATCAGAAAAAGTAATTTTTGTTTCATTCTTGAATTTGCTACTCCTAGTTATAAAACATATTGTATATCAGTAAAGGGCGAATAAAAGCAAACAAAATTGATTGGATGCTAAACCAGAATATTTATACTGCCATTTTGCTCCAACTTTAATGATAGCAATGTTTCAATAAGGAAATTTTCCTAAGGGGGTACTTTAAAGAGGTCATTTTTTGATTTTCCCAAGATTTTTCCCAGCAAATGTGAAAAACCGGGGAAAAACGTAAGAATACTAGGAAAATGAGTACAAAATTAAACAAATATTATTAAAGAAAATATATAATGCCTATTTAATTATTTTACTATGTATTTATTTTGTTTTAGTAGACACAGATTTGTTACATATGAGACGATATATATATAACCTCACCATCTGATGAACATATTTCTTTATTTTTATTGCAGGAGCAATCCAATTCGAAATTTTATTTTTAAAGTTGATTTTATTTTTGAAATTATGTCAAATACGTTCACTGTGCGGTCAAACTGAAAAAAGAAATAGGTACAAAGGTGCCGACAGGTAAACGCTCACGCTGTACTATTACGTTGAATTTAATTACCACCATATATATAGACGCATCGCTTGCTGGACTCTCCAAGCTTTTAGAAAATTCCAGATGAACGATAAACGCCTGATTTAAAAACGTGGGAAAATTGCAAAACCGTCGAAAATTGAAAAAAATTGCATTATAAAATTATATAGGCAGAATATTTTTAGTTTGTACATTAAACATAGCTAAATATTTAATCAGATCTGATTTATCTATATTGCAATATTAATTAAATCCGGTCTTTACTTATTACCTACCAGCGTCTAAGGCTCGTTTCACACTACACGGTTTTGACCGTACGGCAACATTTTGTTAGAGGCGCGAAGAAGAGCATATACGCTTTCATATTATACGGTCACGGCAAAATGCCGGTGCCGTGCCGCGCAGCTGCCGTCTACTGCCACTACAGTATACGGCAGCCGGACGGTGCGATAAGCTTAGTGGTGTACGTGACCAAATGCACGTTTTCACATTATACGATTTTATTCGTGCGGCAGAGTTCGATCAGTCACATCAGTCACTTTAAGACACAATTACGGAAACAACAAAAAACCTTATTTTCATCATTTCGTAAGTCATTAAATAAAGTATAAAATAATCCCACTTCCTCTCTCCTAGCATTAATAGGATGTACCCAAAAAACACGATTTTTCTGTTATCTTTTGCGGCAATGATTTTTAATTTCAAGTGTGAGATTTCATTAATTTATTAATTTGCAACCTGACTTAACCTAGTCTGTTATTTTGTTTTAAATAAATAAATTATTTTTCATCTCATTCAACGAAATACCTGACACTCCTGATACAAACTTGTTAGCTGATCAACTCACGTGATAAATACTTCTCCAAATCAAGTAACATCGTCAAATATTTTAATTATTTATAAATTAATCTAAATACAACACATCCCTCTACTGCGAAACATACTTTGTAAAACACAAACCGGCCTCAGGCACCGTCGCGCGCGGTGACCTTTGGACTCCGATAACATTGGCGATATGACTTCCAGAACCGTATCCCCGATTAAAATTGTCAATAACCAAATAATCAGTAAAAATAATGATGACAAAAACAAAAATAAAAATAAACGTAACTTATCGACATCGTCCACTCCACCGCAATCTCCATCCTATACAGCCGCCATTAAGAAAGCGAAATCGTTCGTCACGCCAAACAGGTTTAGCGTTCTATCTGTAGACGAGTCCACTATCGAAAACCTCGACGTCATATCTGATAATCAAAACGAGAAGCAACTGAATACCACCAACAATACACCAAAAACAATTTTGCCTCCACCCATTTTCATTAAAGGGGTACTTAACTACATGGGGTTGCTAAACCAATTTAAACACACTATCGGTCCAAACACCTTCTCGTGTAAATCGACACCAACTCATCTAAAAGTCCAAACTGATACCCCAGACAATTACAGAAAAATCATTCACTTATTGAAAGAAATCAATGCACAGTACCACACTTACCAGCTCCAATCCGACAAACCTCTAAGAGCAGTCATAAGGAACCTACATCCATCAACTCCAGAATCTGATATAACAACAGCTCTAGAAGAAATAGGTTTCACGGTGAGAAATGTCACCAATGTTAAACACCACCAAACCAAAACTTCGCTGCCCATGTTCTTTATTGACATAGACCCTAATGGAGAAAACGTTACCGATATCTTCTCTATTACTTCTATTTTGCATACAAAAGTAAAAATAGAAGAGCCCCACAAAAAACGTCAGATACCACAATGCCAAAACTGTCAAAGCTACGGACACACACGCTCATACTGCGCTTACCCACCTATATGTGTCAAATGTGGAGAAAACCACCTTTCATCATCGTGCACAAAATCTCCCGATCTACCAGCAAAATGCGGCCTCTGTCAAGGTGCACACCCAGCCAACTACAAGGGATGCGCAATATATCAAACAATTTCCCGGAAACACAACAACAACATCTCAAGCAAGAAAGCCCAGCAGCCACCGCCTCATAATCTCAACCTCAACATCAACACCAATCCTGAGTATCAACAGCAACAATCAGGCTCCGAAAACACACCCAGGTCACGTACGTATGCTAATGTAACTGAGGGTCACCAGTCCGCAAACTCTAACACCTCCACAAACAACAATGAATCCTCACTTCTAAAATTCCTTGACGAGTTCAAATCTATAATAAACCCTCTTATCTCTCTCCTCACCACCGTCCTCTCAAATCTCATTAACACCAAAAATGTCAAATAATAACGCAACATCTCACTCTCTCCTCATCCTAAATTGGAACGCTAATGGTCTAGCAAAACACAAAGACGAACTCTTAGCCTTACTACAAAATAACAGAATCGACATCGCACTCATATCAGAAACTCACTTCATCAATTCAACACACTTCTACCTTCCTGGGTTCCAAATCTTCAAAACCAACCACCCTGATGGCACCGCACACGCGGGAGCCGCCATCATAGTAAAATCTTCCCTAGTATTCTTTCCTCTCCCGCAATTCCAAACGGACCACATTCAAGCCAGTGGCATACAAATAACACTTAACAACACCCCTCTAAATATATTTGCAGTATATAGTCCACCACGCCACACAATAACCTTAAACCAATTCAACGACTTCTTCCTTACTCTTGGTCATAAATTTATAATAGGAGGTGATCTAAATGCTAAAAACTTACAATGGGGCTGTCGCGTAAACAATCCCCGTGGTAACCTACTTCATCTCACAACACAAAATCGTAACTTCAAAGTACACTCTCCCCCATCCCCGACATACTGGCCCACTTCACCCAGAAAAAGGCCAGACATTTTGGACATATTTATATCTAAAATTCCCAATAGTTTCCACAGCCTAACAACTAATCTCAACGACCTCTATTCTGACCATTCAGCCATCCTCCTAACAATTGACTCTGCCCCTCTTGCTAAACCAAAACAACCAAGCCTCATCCTAGGCCAAATGGACTGGCTAAAATTCAAATCTTCCCTTGATAATCAATGTAACCTCAAAATCAGCTTAAAATCTCCAAACGATATCGATGAAGCCGTACACCTCCTAACCAAGTCTATACAAGAAGCTGCTTGGTCCTCCTCCTCCCCAATGCCAAATACAAACTCCTCCATAAATCTTCCCCTACATATAAGAATACTAATCTCAGACAAACGGAGAGCGCGTGCAACTTGGCAGAGAACCAAATATCCCTCGGACAAACGCAAACTTAACAATTTAACAAATAAACTTAAAAGACTCTTAGCCTCTATTAGATCAGATAATTTCACCAAACGTCTCGTCTCCCTCTCGTCTACTGACAACTCGCTTTGGCAAACAACAAGGAAAATCCTTCGAACAAAACAATCTGTTCCTCCACTAAAAAAATCCGATGGTACTTGGGCTGTCACTGACCTAGATAAAGCCAACATATTTCGACATCATCTCTACTCTACCTTCCAACCCCACAACAATATTCTCACTCCTTCTCAAATCGAAAAAGTGAACCTTTCTCTCTCTCACCCTCTTCCCATGACTCTCCCACCTAAACATATTCGACCTAGCGACGTTGAATATGCGATAAAAAACTCCCCTCGCCACAAAAGCCCAGGCTATGACCTAATCACAGCTGAGGTAGCTACACAACTCCCCAAAAAAACCTTACTTCTCTTAACACACATTTTCAACTCTATACTTAGACTGTCATACTTCCCTGTTCTTTGGAAATTCTCAATCATCATTATGATCCCCAAACCTGGCAAACCTCCCGACTCTCCCGAATCATACAGGCCCATTAGTCTTCTTCCACTATTTTCTAAAATTTTTGAACGAATTATCCTAAAACGCATCCTTCCTATCATTGAAGCCAATATACCTAATACCCAATTTGGATTTCGTCATAACCACTCTACAATACACCAAGTCCATCGTCTTGTGGATAAAATATCGTACACTCTTGAGAAAAAGCTTATTTGCACAGCTGCCTTCCTCGACGTATCACAGGCATTCGACAGAGTTTGGCACGAAGGCCTACTCTTCAAACTCAAATCTATTCTTCCACCCTACTATTTCCTATTATTTAAATCCTATTTAGAAAACAGACATTTTTCCGTTCGATCTGGCTTCTCCTTATCTGAAGTATCACCTATCCACGCAGGGGTACCTCAAGGTTCCGTAACAGCACCTCTACTCTTCAATTTATTCACCTCAGATCAACCTACCACCCCCAACACTACAATTGGTGATTTTGCTGACGACAAGGCGCTCCTAGCGATCCATTCCGACCCCGAAATAGCCTCAAACCTCGTACAAAATCACCTCAATCTCTTATCAACCTGGTATAAAGACTGGGGAATAAAAATTAATGAAACAAAATCCATCCATTATACGTTCACTCTAAGGCAAATAGTCTGCCCGCCCATCTTCCTCAACAATGTACCTCTCCCAACCGCCCAAAATGTTAGATACCTAGGTTTACATTTAGACCGCAGGTTAACTTGGGCAACTCACACCCACAACAAAAGACTTGCCTTAAATAATCGCTCTCGACAATTACGTTATCTCCTCACATCACAACATCTCAACTTAAAAAACAAGCTACTATTATACAAACTCCTACTCAAACCAATCTGGACATACGGTATCCAACTCTGGGGGGCAGCCAAAAAGTCCAACTTAAATAAAATTCAAATCTTCCAATCTAAATGTCTCCGTCAAATAACCAAAGCTCCCTACTTTGTATCTAACGACACTCTACATAAAGATCTAGCTATTCCAACAGTTCAAAACGTTGCAAAAACTTTCTACAAACGCACACACTCCAAGTTCCACAGCCATCGTAATCCCCTGATTACCGAACTATCTACCAACACTATTCCTGGTGACCCCAGAAGGCGTCTAAAACGTACCTGGTGTCATGACCTACTAATATAAAATTGTTTATACCTCTATCTCCCTAATTTTGTAATCACACCCTCTCCTACTAGCAAACTAAAATTTCTAGCCTAAAATCCTAACCTTAAGTACCTCCAATGGGCGGTTTCTTATCTCCAGCCTCTCAAAAGCCATATCACCNTTAAAAAAAAAAAAAAAAAAAAAAATCTTTTGCGGCGACGATTGTATAACCATAGTGCAATAATTTGTTTGTCGTTCATTATAACAACGCGCGACTGGAGTGTTCTTATAAAACTAAACCTGTACAAATGCATACTAAGCATAGGAACCCTGCATAAATCGTGTTTTGCCGTACGGTCAAAACCGTGTAGTGTGAAACGAGCCTAATGATCGAACACACTGCCCCGTTACAAAAATTACACGTACACTATACAGAATGCCGTATCGCCGGTATGCCAGCCGTTATCGTGACGAAAATTTCCGTCTCTCAGGGAAAACCAGATTTTGTTGCTGAATAATTAATAGTATAAATGACAGTAAATTAATAATAGATAGTGGAAGTCAAATCTCATGTATATCATCAGAAATGTATGACTATAAAAAATGAGAATCCAACCATTCCAAAACTTCCAGTATCCGGTATCAAATATTCAACGCGGTCGCAAAACGTATAATACAAGCACTACAGCAAATATGCTGCACGATTAATTTTCATGGCCACAATACATAAGTAGTATTGTTAATTGTAAAGGACTTAAATGAAAACGGAATATCGGGATCCGATTTTCTCCGACAGAACGAAGCCAACATACAATACAAAGACGATTCACTTTTAGTCACCATTACCTAAAATAAGATTAAAACACCATTTAGATCTTGGGAAAGTAACCAATAGATATTAATATACACCGAACAATAATGGAACAACATTAACAATTAATGGCAAAATAAAAGGAAACAGTATTTAGACCCGAACCAGAACGAATTCAAGATTTCGAATGGCTCATTCACTTCAAGTCTCTACTACTTGCAAACTGTGGGCATAATTTTCGATAACTTTGGATAAAGATGAGGGGCCAACTTCATGGAGGTCATTAAACGCTTATAAAAACCTACTACATATATCTTATCTAATTGTTTTTACCACCAAGCAGAACTTATAATAAACTCGGTGTTAAAAATATATTTAAGTATTTATGTAGTGAGGGAGCTATTGGTTTTACCATTGATTACAAATACTATTGATTGTCCTCTGCAATAGAAAATACGAAAATAATGTATAGATATTTATAAATAAATCTATTTTTATTTGTTTTTAATAGAATTATGTAATTCCTAAATTAAAATTCCTCAGCAAACACTACAACAGTACCTACACAATTATTATTGAACTACCCAGTCGTTCAATATTGTTCTAGCATATTTGTATTCCTAATAGACTGAATGTTGGAAAACAATATTAATAAAAACAATTGTATAGCATTTGTAGTAATTTCTCACTACCAAGCGCTTTATTTATTTAACACAACGTACCCACGAGTCTGCAGCAGGTTCAGTGGTGTAGCTCGTGGATAAAATTGGTGGTGTATATTTAATTGCATAGAAAATTTTATAAACGAGTCGGTAGTTTCAGAGATAAGTATAACTTCACCCGATGGATAAATTTAGTAAACAAAAAGCAAAAATGAAATACATAAATCCGCTAATAAATTTGGCCGTCCCTTTACATGATTAATACGATTGAGATTTTCTTTATTAAAAAAGAGAGCCGATATTGGGACTAATGTAGCCACTATTGTAGGTGGGAAGTTGGAAAAGTTATTTAATTTATATCTATAAGTAATGGTAATCCATTATTCCTGACAAAAAAAATTCTGAGCAAAATATTCTGTTATATAGATTTTGAAACATCATAACATTTTCCTATTTTTTATGAAATTATTTGGAAAATCAAAAATGTGTTCATTAAAATAAGAAACAAGAACCAAAATGCAACAAAAAAAGGTTCCTTCAGTTTCTAGTCATTTTTCCATTAGTAAACTATTTCTGGTAGAATACACTTTTTAGATTATGAGCATAGCCAGGAATATATTGGTTTTACAATGATGTTTATTTTCTTTTCTTTTGGTCTGTGTACAATACGTTTATTTCTAGTAAACTTGCTCAAGAGCATAAACCTTTTTCTAATCTAGTTCATATTTCATAGTGATAATTTTTTTGATTTTCAACGCGGTTTTCGAAATAATAGCACCTAAGTGTGAAAAAATGTAGAAAAACTGTACAATTTTACGATTTCATTATTTTAAATAAACACTAACTATCTCTGAAATAGCGTCAAACCACTACAAAAAATTTCATAAAAATACCATTAATCATCCTAACCCTCTCATATCTAACCTCTCCTCTCTCTCACTCTCAGATAACCCTATCCGCCGCCTCAAACGTAATTGGCCACGTGACCTACTTAACCTTTAAAAACAATTATCATCAGTTAGTCAAAAAAAAAAAAAAAAAAAAAAACCATCACAATTACTTATTGTAAATATATTTACAGATTGTATATTTTCTTTTCTAATAAATAAAAAAATAAACACTGATGTTTTCTACCAGAAAAAGTGTTTTATTCGAAAAATGACTTTTTTTGAGAGACCTTTTTTATTGTACATTGAATTTCGTTTTTTGATTATCGAAGCCGTTTTTATAATAATTAGGAAAAACTGGGAAGAAACGTAGGAAAAATGTACAATAATTTCATACAGTATATTTGTTCAATTTTGCTTTAAAACTGCAGTACAATTAACCGAGCTCCGTCAGCAATAACTATTATCGTTGCTTACAGTTATTAAATAAACTTATGTTATAAACCTACCTTCCCAACTGAAAATCGTTGGGTGGAAATATTTACGTACCTCAATGCTAATGATCTCTCACACGTCAATTTTTTTACAATTATAGAATACATTTTGTGTCTGCCAGGCAGTAACGCTCCAGTTGACAGTTCTTTTTTATGAATAAAATATGGATCAGTGAAAAGACTCAGTTGGGAGTCTCTGTATTAAAATCCATTCCTATAACAAACAAATCTTGTCAAGAGTTCCATTCATATATAAAAACCAAACAGACAATTTTAAAGCAGATTTGTGGATCCGACAAATATAGAAAACCAGTCGAATAATTTACACTATTATTACATTATCTATACTATTATATAAAATTGTAAGGGTTTTTCTTCGACCGCGCTAACCGAGAAAACTACTGGACCGATTTGGCTGAAATTTTTTTTGGCTGAAACCCGACACTCTGCTGAAGGTTATAGTACCACTTTTGTCAGTAAAAAAGTTCATAAAAGTTCATAAAAAATTAAAAACAATTGTACCTATATTGTGCGGCACGGCGGGTCGCGGGTTTACAGCTACCTGTAACTTGACCTTTTTTTTGTATCGTGTTTGATATCGGCGTTCCGAGAAGTATATCGCACTTACACCGACAACACGTATACCCAATATTCATATCTATACTATATTGTTATTATTATAACTTCGTTATCTATACTATTATATAAAATTGTAAGGGGTTTTCTACGACCGCGCTAACCGAGAAAACCACCGTACCGATTTGGCTGAAATTTTTTACCGTTGTACCCGACACTCTGCTGAAGGTTTTAGTACCACTTTTGTCAATAAAAAATAAGTATAAAGTTCTTGAAAAATTAAAAAATTGTCTACCCATATTATATACGTATTGTGCGGCACGGCGGCCCGCGGGTTTACAGCTACCCGCGACCTGACCTTTTTGTTCGTCAAATTGTATCGTGTTTGACATCGGCGTGTAGGTACGAATTGTTCCGAGAAGTTTATCGCACGCACACCAAACAACATGTATACCGAATATTCGTATTAATCTTTATCTATATCTTTATATATTTATATCTACAATAATTTCTCAATTCTCTTTCTCCTTCGGAATTTCCTCTTCATAAGCTAAAATTAAAAATTGGTACTCCGATTACATTATTACGTAATCTTCAACCACCGAAGTTATGTAACGGTACAAGATGACAAATAAAATCGTTGCAGAATAGTGTTATAGGAGCCGTCATTCTTACGGGGCCGGCAAAAGGAGAAATTGCATTTATTCCAAGAATTCCCATGATTCCGTCGGACTTGCCGTTTCCGTTCAAAAGGCTTTAATTCTCTGTTAAAGTTTCTTTGGCAATCATGATAAACAAAGCTCAAGGTCAAACATACAGGTACGTTGGCGTAGGTCTTCGAACACAGTGCTTTTCACATGGACAATTATACGTGGGATTTTCTCGAACTGGGGACCCGAAGCATCTTATGATTTTAATTTCAACAGGAGATAAAACAAAAAACGCCATATACTCAGAAGTTTTATAAAATTCTTTATCAACCGTAAATTACTCAGCATTTCTTTTGTATCTGCATTCATTTTTAGTAAAAATATATTTGTCATTAATCCCGCTTGAAACATTTCAATACGTTTTCATTAACCGTTTTTTTTTTTTTTATATTAATTTGCCAATATTATTAAACGATAGAATTTGATTAAGAAGTTCTATATATCATTATCCAAAGGCAAATTAAACAACCAATCACGGGTGAAGCCGTGACGGGTCGGCTAGTA
>CABPRJ010001506.1:0-76013 GCA_902439185.1 Cinara cedri
CACTGACAACAGGACAGGAAGAGATGTTGGAAAAATGGAGACAATATTTTGACCAACTGCTCAACTGCGAAAATCCAGAAGAAACTTTTGAATGGACACTAGTAGAAACCAACGATTACGAATGTCTACCCCCTACTATCAATGAAACGAGACAACAAATATTAAGGTTAAAAAACCAAAAATCTCCCAGAGAAGATAGGATTCAGGGAGAAATATTAAAAAAATTAGATGAGGAAACAGTATCAAAAATACATAGTATTATTGAAATTGTTTGGCAGGAGGAAAGACTCCAGGAGCAGTGGAATACTGCGCTAGTGTGCCCTATTCACAAAAATAACGACCCCCAGATATGCAACAATTATAGGGGAATTGCATTATTAAACGTAACCTATAAAATTCTTGCATATTGCCTATTAGACAGAATAAAGCCGATTGCGGAAGAAATAATAGGGGATTACCAAGGAGGTTTCAGACCAAACAGGTCAACAACAGACCAAATATTTGTGATTAGGCAGACCCTTCAAAAAATGTGGGAGTTCAATAAAGACGTGTATATATTATTTGTGGACTTCAAGAAAGCCTACGACTCTATCCACAGGGCAAGCTTAATCAATATTCTTGGAAGTGGTGACAGGCTTAAGACAAGGAGATGCGCTTTCTCCTGTACTATTTAACTTAGTGTTGGAGAAGATAGTAAGAGANCAGACCCTTCAAAAAATGTGGGAGTTCCATAAAGACGTGTATACATTATTTGTGGATTTCAAGAAAGCCTACGACTCTATCCACAGGGCAAGCTTAATCAATATTCTTAGGGAATTTAAGTTTCCAAAAAAGCTAGTTAATCTTGTAGAGGCAAGTTTAAATGGAACAAAAAAATAAAATTAAAAAAAAAAGTAACCGTAGTTATTATGTTGTAGTTTTAGATTCTGAGTGTAGCAAAGAATGTATTGGTTTTACGATGATATATTCGCGTGAAACCATTACCTGAAAGAAATGCTCTCCAGATAGTACTTTTGAGAAGTCAATTTTTGATTTTCCAAGAGGTTTTCATAGTATCTGGGAAAAACCAGGAAAAAAACATAAAAATAACGAGAAATTTACAAAACAAAATGCTTTTATTACTTTTTCTATTTTATTATTTATTATAATTCAGTTAAAAATTTTCGTAGAAAATTGAATTTTGGATAGAAAACTAATATTTGCCTTTTCTAGACGTGGTAAAATTTTCAAACAATAGGACATTTTTGAGCTATTTATTGGCATAGAGCATTTAATGACCTTTTTCTTCTCGGTATCTCTCGATTTTTTTAATAATAATGCAATCTGAGGAGAGCCGTTGGATCGCTAGACTAATTTCTGAAAATTCTATTTTTAAAGGCTCGATTAGATGTTCGCATTTTCGAACTAACATCACTGGCGATCCTGACTAAATCTATTTTCCGAAACCTAGAATTCACAATCATTCTATTATTACGTACTAAATGATTAAACTTATAAGGTATCGATCAACTAAAACGCAGTAAATCCGTCCACAGTTGGCCTCTCTCGGTCTGTCATCAGCCAAAGTTCATCGACCTCCAGTACTCGCTAAACACTATTCCGTGTTGTCAAATTTTAGACACCAAAAGAAAAAAAAATTGTTCCTATTTTATATTTTACAAACAACAAGTCGCGACCTAACGCACGTCTCAATTTTCAATTTTAAACGGCCCTATCAAACGAAAACGCGTAGCTTGTAACCCACTCAAATTATATTTTATACACAGTGTGATTTTATTTTCTCTTGGCGAACCGAAGGATTTTCACTCGACGCACGACAAAAGCTGTTTAAGCTTTAAACATTATAACTGAAACGCTCATACAGTCAACGCGTATAAACGTGCCATGACTTTTAAACGTCGACATGTAATTTTAGTTGTTTCAGTTTCGAGTATTTTTGAGATTCTGGACACAGCGAAGAATTTAATATTATTACTATAGTGTATGTTGTTTTTCTCTGTCTGTTAATAACTTTTCTAAGTGAAATCTTACTCCAATCAAAAAACGAATACAAATTATCTATCCAAATCTGAGATTCTATTGCTTACCAAAGCTTGTTGTGCAATGTCAGTTTTGTTACTGATTAATTTCGTCTATTTTCGAATGAAAAAAAGGAAATTTATTTTGCTTATTTCGATAATTTTTTTTTTTTTATTTCAAAGTCCTTTTCTTTATTTTTTTATACTATTTAAGAGAATTATGGATTTTTGGATCTAAAATTCGATTTTTAAACTGTATATATTAATATATTTACACGATAGCACGATTTTTATAAATTAATAAATACTCATATTATATTATCGGGCAAATAATAGAAAAATCAAAATTCAAAGGTATAACGAATGACTTGAATTTTTACGAAATCATTCAATTTTGTTTTGCATTTTTTGATAATTTTAGATTCTAAGTGGAGCGAAGAAACTTATGGTTTTAATAACTGGTTTTAATGATATCAATGTTTTTTAAAATAAAATTTCACTAGAGAGGTATTTTAGAGAGATCATTTTTCGATTGATTTCTCAGAAGTTTTTCCGGTAAATGTGAAAACCCGGGATAAAACCCGGGAAAACCTGAAGAAACTTAGGAAAAGTAGGAAAATCGGTACAACAATAAACAAATATTATTAAAGAAATCATATAAAGCCTCCTTAATTATTTTACTAAATAATGGCACATACCAAAACGTATATTGTTGACAAAGCATCACTATCAACTGAACTCCACTCAGTAACGTTTTTATGTATGCAATGGTTCTTCGTTGCTTACAGGTATACATTAAACTATCTATAACAGTGGCTGCACTCGTCCCCGTTACCTAGAACTCAGGGGCGGGCCCGAGCGAGGGGGAGGGGGGGGGGAGGTCAGCTTGCCCAGTTTTTTTCTCGGTAAAATGTGGCCCTTCGAAATGACAAACTACACGAATATGTACAACACTGCAATAATCAAAACGGAAATAATATTAAACGATAATATGATAGGTGTTATGAGTAATGTATAGAATGTACACAGACCAAGAACATTTCTACGAAAATACAATTGTAAATGTATAAATGTATTAGAGAAATTACGATGCGTAGAAAAACGTGAAGACTGGGTGTCGAAGCATAAAAAGCGCGTACGAAATCGTATTGCCAGCGCAATAATAAATGTGTATGATTTCTTCTCGAAATCCAAAATACTCAAAATTGTTTAAATATCCCAGATAAGTTTGTTAAGTGAATATCAATTTGAACGTAACAAATCAAAAAAAAAAAAAACAATTAAATTCGAATTAATTAACGATACCAAAGTTTGTAAGTCAGTTTTAAATTTTACTAAAAAATTAGTTATGACTCACGGTCTCTCGTAAGCGATGCAGACCCACAGCAATGAAATCCTGAGTTCGCCACTAGAACGTTTTTTTCATATCTGTCATTGTTTTCCATACTACACTATCACGAATTTTTAGGACATATAAAAGCATTTTATTCTAAGGAAGGGAAATTATTCTCAACCTTAATTATTATATAAAAGTATAGAACATACTAATGAAAATAGATCAAACGAATCATTATCAGTCGTCAATATTTTGGTATTTTCTCGGTGTATATAAATGTCGATATACGCGTATCCTCGTAAGTGCATCGATAGTATTAAAAATATTAAAAAAAGACCAATTATTGTATGTATATAAAAAGCACACACGCACACACACATATATTATATATATATAGCGTTTGCAATCACGTTAAAATGCGTGTGTATACGAAAAACCAATACCGTCTAATGGATTATATGCTACGTTATATATTATTATTATCTTTTTCGGGTTCTCGGCTTAACATATTATAACCGTCAATTTCGAATGAATATTATATTGAATATGACGAGCGTACTTTGACATTATATATTTTGCGGGAGTGTGATGGGCCGGGACAACGTTCGTTACAACTACAACAGTCACTTTCCTAGACGTGAATTTCAGACACAAATTGTTCCCGACAATATATTATTATTGTGCGTCGTACGAAGTGTTATACGTCGGATTGATTCGTGGCGCGAACTTGCTATTTCCACCGAAATAATAATACGATATTGTTTTACACGGGAGGGAGAAGGGGGGGGGAAACAACTTACAACTACAACGGTGGTCGAAAGGTTTTTCTACGAAACGGTGATCAGATGACTTCGACTTTTTTTTTTTTTAACGATTATTACTTATGTTTTCGTCATCTTTTTTCTTTTATACAAACCGTAGGGGGCACATTTTCCCACGTCTCACTCCGTTTGACCGTTTTCGCTTACAAGCAGCACTAAATAGAATGTGTCCATAACGCGCGTTTTTTAAAACAAAATCTGAGCATAAATGCAGTGAAGATGAATACCCGGGCGTTATACGAAATCAATGGATTACACCAATAAAATATAATACATCAAAAAACCAATAAATCGAACAAGTAAACGACTCAACCCCGCTAGCTGTTTGGGTAGTGTTATTACAGATGATGGAAGTAATAGAAATTAAAAGCAGAATGTAGGACGAGCTAACAAGATTTTACACGTGAGGAAAAAATTATCGACAGAAAAAAAAACATAAATAGCAAAAAGAGAATAAACAAAACTTATTTTCGGACGCGAAACTTGGAGAATAAATAAAAGAGAAAAGGATATATTTCTGGAGGAAATGCAACATTGAGGAACGATGTAAACAACAAGTGGTGGTAACCAAAAAAGAAAAACAAATGAAGACTTCTTAAACTCGATATAGAATAAAAACGAATAATGGTGAGTATGTTAAAGAACATGAGAAGGCAGATGGTATTAAAGCGCGCGGTTTTAAAAAAAAAAAAAATCAAACGAACAATGGTTTCACGCAAACACCTTAAAGCGCGTAACACGTGAAATAAGGAGCTCAATATAGACTATGGAAATTATTATGCTCTTTCGAGGTTCGAACACTTAAAAACGATTTTGTAATCGAGCCGAGGAGGTCGGGAACGGCCTATACCTACGGTTATTTTCTCCTTTTGCGTGTGTGTGTTGGAGGTATTATTATTACTATTATTGTTATTATTATTATTATTATTATTGTTATTATTACCATTATTATTACACTCGTGTTGCTGTGGCACGGTACAACAATAGACTTTCAAACATTTTTTGACACGGGTACGCGAACCTGCATGCACGAGGAAAAAAAAAAGTTTAAATAAACAACAATATACGTATACGTACGCCAGCTACCGTGTTCCCGAGACAAAATTAAAAAGAACTCGAGTTAACGGTTTTTCACGTTCAGTGCGGTGTATATAAAATAAAAATATATTATATAATACGGTCGTACTGTACATATGTACTCACACACACACACACACACACGCGCAAGCGCGCGCACGCGTACGTTTTATTTTACCGTACTGCGTTATTGCTGCGGCGGACTGTGCGTAAATGCGAGGCGATATTTGAGTCCGGTGTTTACCGTCAGCTGCGCAATGTGTGCACAACGGGCAGAGAATTCCGTACGGCACGCGGAACTGGTCGTTAGAAAAAATCGGTAAAAAAAAAAAAAAAAATGCAACAGTATTGACATTTATAATATTATTTTTATCGTCGTAATGTTATTCGGAACGGCCGAACCCGACCGGTAAAAATTCCTCGGCGCCCGGATTTTTCGTTCGGTTCGGCGTTTCAGATCAATATATATTTTATATTTATTTTGTTTTTTAAGAGAAATACAATAATCTACCGGGAGCAGCGGGAAAAACCTATTGACATGTTAATAAATGGACTGCGCTTTCCTCACCCACCCGTCTATAATGTCCTTGGACGATATTAAGCGAAAAGTCTAGAGATAGTTATTGGCAATCATGGATGAAACGCTATCGTGTATTTATTATGCCGTGGGATTCATCATTAATATTATTATTGACGTATTATCAAGCCGATAAAAGGATTAATACGATTATAAATAAATAAGTATAATGACAATGTCACGGTGTAAAGAAAAATAATGAACAATTTCTTTTATAACTGCCCCCGACTATAACATTATCTCTCTTACTCAATATCGATTCCCCGTTTTCTCTCTTAGGCGCAGATTATTTATTAACGTTAGTATGATAAAACTTGAGATTTCAATGGGTTGGCTATTGTTTCACCTATTAAAATCGGTCAAACAACAATTAGTGAAGTTATCAAAAAAGTAACCGGTTACGTAAAATTAACTCTAAACTTTTTAACTGTAGTAACTGCCTAGTTTTGAATAACATAAGAAACAATGCATAGGTTATGATGGTCATGTTACTTTACGTTTCATTATAAACCTAGGACTCTTGGCTCGAAATACTGGTTTTTTATAATGTAATTTGTATAAGACTTAAAAAAAAAAAAAAACGAATCTATCAATTTTCTTTAATAATACAATTTTAATAATTTTATGACAAGATAATTATTGAAATTATTTATGCATTATCACTAAATGGTGCATGTTTTTTTTTTTTCTAAAAACTCTTTTCATATTATGATTAATACTTATTTGTCTACGTACATCTCAGTTAACTACAAACATGTTACCTATAAATGCAATTATTATGTTCAATAATTGCATTATTCATATTTAAAGAATTATTAGATTGTTTTTAATTTCCATATGGTGTACACCTGTGTATGCCAAGGTATTATTTATGATTTTTAAAAATTTCATTTAAGTTATAATAATACATTTCATAAATTAAATTTAAATAGGAATTTAGAAATGTATGAGCGCAACACAGACTTGAAAGATATTAAGTGCATATGACACTAAATTCGGAAAATATACTTTAAAATGGAAATATTTCTTTTAAGAAATAAACAAATATAACTAGTGATTACTGATTTAGGTTTTTTTTAGATATTTGAAAGCATTACTTAAGTTTAAAATATTAAAACCACATAGAGTTTCCATATGAAAATCGTTTTGATTGGAAACTATTAGTATTTATACGATTATGTTATCGTGACGTAATATTTTAGATTTTCTAATAAATGGTTCCTTGCAATTGATTATTTTTCAAACCAGTTTTGGAATTTTTATGTCAGGTAAAATGATTATTTTTTTTTATTGATCAAACCGCAAACTCCTACTGCCTACTCTTGAAAAATAGTTAGAAAATCGGTTTCTGAAATCACCTATAATTTTCAAAACCCCCCAGAAAATTCCGAACACTGCTAAGAATGCGTCTGAACATTTCCCATCATATTATAAATGGCGCGTTGTTTTCTTTGTTCAGTCGAATAATTTTTCAACTGGCTTTTCTTTTTATCGGGACTTTCAGTAATAGTTTTAAGCCCGTAAAGCAAACCGAACAACGAAAAGCGACCGCGCACGTTGTTCGCTGGGTGAATGGAAAATGGAATGAAAAAAGAAATTGAATAGAAATTACGCGAAAACGACTGCCCAAATAAAACGCCGAGACGGTCGAGAAAACAAGAAAGGGGAATTTCGTTTACGATTCCAAAACATGGAGTTTGTATATTATGAATTTTAGAAAAGGGGAAATATATTATTTATAGAAAATCTGTATAGGTAGGGTGAAAACGCGAGGAAAAAGGCCGAAAAATAACGACCGGATACTCGCGTAAAATAAAAATGTTTATAGTTTTTTTGGACCAGCCTACTCTCGTCATTAAATACGCACCAGCAATAGTAATATTGTAAATAGGCATCTACGTTAAGTCTCCCTTTGCGAGTTTATAACTGTGCAGCTTTCGGACAGAAACAAGATCGTCTCACGCGTATTTCCTCGGAACACCGGTTAGGTACCAACAACTCGGGTCGGTCGTAATAATACCCAAAGCAATGCCTTTGAGAACCCACAAACCAAAGGAAGGTCCAGACGCCTTAAAACGGCCATTTTTAAAATATAAACTAAACCGTAAACCGATTCATAATCATAAGGTTGAACCGAGTTTATGAAATAGTTCGTTTTTATACTCCGAGTGTTGTAGTTACATTATTACATGCGATTTTTTCGGTTACGAATAAGGTGATATACATATTACACATATTATATATATATATCAATATATTATAATCAATAATGGTAAATAGCGCGGTAAGTAGTACTAGTGATAGTTATAAAATATGCAAACATTAAATGTAAAACAAACTTAGCATAATCACATAATATCAATATTGTACCTCGTGTCTCTTGTTCACGCCATTCCAAATATGTTCAGCGCCTACTTATAAACGCATAATGACACCGGTATTTTAATTATTATTATCGTACTAACATTTTTAGTTTAGCGACTAATTTTCTTTGATAACATATTGTGTACTAGCAATTGTATTTTGTATAATCAATACACATTTTATACCGGAGAAAAACGAATTTTAAACCGCTACGATTATTTATATTTTGTTTCGGATTCGACATCTGAACGGACCGAAGTGTGTAGTAGATCATTAATTCGTTTTTACCAGTAAAGGGCCTACCTAGTGGATTCAACCCAAACACATGGTGTAAATGAAAATATACCTACTCCGTGCAATATTATAACATAATATATCTGTATTAAGTTATTTACTAAATAATATGAATCGTATATGTATCCCCGTTATATTGTACACAGTTTCGCATTGTTCTTGAATTTGATTTTATTTGATAATTTTAAATATATTATTACGTTGAATTATGACAATATCCTCATGCTATAGTCAAACCTTCAATACATGGAACTAGAGCTGAGAATTATGTGCTGCACGAACATCAAAGATGTATTCACTAACTGTCAATAAAAAATATAACTGTATTTTTAATGTGAGGGAAAATACGTATATGCAAATTTGTTTATGATTCGAGTAGCTAGCCTCCGAAACAATGAAATCGCTACTTATTTCGTCTGAAAATGGTAATTGAAAAAAAACTCCGATTTACTTTTAGTTTTTCGAATAGGAGAGAGGAGTTTGCCTGAAATACTGACCAAAACCGGGAGATTTCGCAGTCGTCGCGAGAAAATCTGCAAGACTGGAAAAATCGACCGGATTATTATTATAAAACTCGCTTATAGAGTATTCGGATGGGTGACCGCCGGGTAATTCGGAAACGCGCCCGACATATTATTTTAGTATTATTATATTGTTATTATAACAACAATGGGCCGAACAAGTCGACTTATTGCTATCGTTATTTCGACTCGAATGCAGCAGCGGTGTATACAAGTTTAAGTTTATGAACACTCGCCAGCGCGTGACGGCCGAAAACAATACCGGCCGGGCGGGCGAGCGAGCGAGAAAAACACATTTTTCGTCGTCCGAGACCCAAGCCCGTAGTAGTAATAATAATAATAATAACAATAATTATCATTATTATACGCAATTATTTTGCGGTGCAGACGAAAAATCTTACGAAAACTTTGATCCCGTGTTATCGGCAATTTATTGAAATGATAACATTTTAATGATTTCCGTTGCACTCGGAGCTCATATGTTACCTATATGATAGTTGGTTTTCCACGCACGTCATAGCGAATCAATCGAATGATCGTATCACGAGAAAAGGACCTATCACGAATCCACTACCGATTATAATATACAAAATCTTCTAATCTCCCAACGTGGACTCGTCTTTACCTTTAACATTACCAAAAACTTAAATACAGAGTGAACAATAGAGCTCCGTCATCAGAGTCGATTTCTCAGCCCCCCCCCCGATCAATACTTAACTCCCCAAAGCCATTCTTTTTTTAAATGCATATTTGCACCATATAGAATATATTTTCTAAAAAAGTTAAAAACATACATAACACTTTTTTAACTGTCACAATAAAGATGACGACTTTTGAATCGGTTCCACTTGATATATATAAAACAAACTAATGTCTAATTTATCGTTTATCAGATAAAACCTTTTAAAATGCACACCGGAGGAGTATAGAAGATAAATACGTTTTTAAGTGAGAAATTGATAACCCTACCCTAATCGTCTTGTCAAAACTTTAAGCTGTTATAATAACTCATAAACATTATATCTGATACCTGGCACAGTGTTAGGCATATTAAAATTAAGAAAACGATATTCTTTATTCGAATCTGCAATGTTTAAAACGGAGGGTTCCCAATTTAAAATTTAAAATATAAACTTGTTATGGGTAGTAATAGGAGTATAAAATTGTAAATAAAGCCCAAACTTCAATTCAACTTAAAGTTCCATAATATGGAATTGTTTAATGTCTAACCAATCAATATATTATTATATAACTATTGTATTGATTGACAAAAAAAATCAGATTCACTTAAAATGCCCAAAGAAAATTGTCGGTTCTGGACAAATGAACAACGTGATAATCTGTAGGTATATATTGTTATTATTATAGGTCTCTTCGTGCGTTAACATCCCATAGGCTGTTTGGCACCAATTCTCTTTTCTTTTAAATTTGCGACATGTTTTGTAATCTATAGCCTTAACTATACTCGACTCGTGTATTCGATTGGCGAGCTTCTGCACTTCTCTCTTCTAATATTTACTTCCCAGTAGACTGTGGTAACCAAATGTCTGTCCAATTAGTTTGGCTCTACCCGCGACATCCGGGATTTAAACGTAACTTCTTTCCGCTGCCCCTTAACGGGATACGTCTATTTCGCTATACGGTCCACACGACTCGTTTCCAGAACATTCCCTCTGTCTTTATAGATACTATATGATAATAGAATAGTAAAAATGCGGCGGCGGCGCACCGTTGTCTCAACAACCGTAATAATATAATGATAATATTATATTAATATGTTAATCCGTCGCCTTTGCAGCGGTCCGAGACAATAAACCGTAATATTATTCTATATTATACTGTATACGACAAGTGGACGTGTTGCGAGAAACAGGGACTGCCGGTGTACTTAAACGCCTATAAAAACGATCGGTATAATTGAGCCCGGCGAGAAAGGATAAATTGTAGTGTACGTGTATAATAGTCGTATTATATTACACTCTGCACTATCGCCCGGCTGTTTATTCAATTTCCACGTTATAAATGTCTGGAGCCGTCTGCGTGGTAATAGAGTCGTCGTATTTTGTGTGTGTGTGTGTGTGTGTGTGTGTGTGCGCGCGTGTGGTTTTTTTCCCCGTATTTTATTCTCTAATTTAAATAAGCGAGAAAAGCGGAATAATGGTCGGACGACGACGATGACGACGACGACGACAACTATACGGAAAAATCGAATAATTTGAATTTATTTCGACGCGCGTAAAACCCGACGGACTAAAACGTCATATTATTACTGTACAGACTCGTTCATGTTGTTATTGTATTGTAATAATTCAAAACACGCGAATAGGCCGGGAACTGGTGGAAAATAAAAATAAATCCTTGAACAACTAAACAAATAGTGTCCGACTGCCGACTTGCTGGATCACCGTGCAAAGGAGCTTAAAAGACAATTATTATACACTACATTGCTACGTTCCGTAATTACTTATGACGTGGAAACGTGGCCATTAAGGCAAAGTGACGAAATAAAACTTTTAGTTTCGCTAAGAAAAATACTATAAGAGATACGCTAAGTGGCGGGCGTCGGGTGAAGAACACGAAACAACGTTAACATAGAAACACTCGTCCAAATACAATACTGATTACGATTAGAAGTGAAAGATTACTGTGGCATGGGCACGGATGGCGTAGTCATAAGCCATTCGTACGCATTAGAAAATCCTACTGGAAAAATAGCGATTGGAAGACCACGAATGAGATGGGAAGACGTAGTTATGAAAGATGTCGCAAATGTTTATAATATGTTTAGACTTGAAGGCACAGGCTAGCCGATAAGGAAAACTGAAGGCAAGGTTTTATTACGGGAAATATAATTCCCGACGTATTAACGATAACAATTAGTGTTTTGGTATTTTTTTTTCGGAGGAGAAATCGTCGCATTTATCAAACATTAGGTAGGTTACGTGACTTAACCTACTTTGAACCGGAGAAACTTATTTTTGAGAAACTGAAGAGATTCCTGAATACGAAAATTCACAAAATTCCCAAATTGATGAAATGTTTACCTACAATAATGTTTTTTTATTATTATTGGTAAATAAAGATGAATCAAATCAGAAAAAAAAAACCATTTCTATTCTGCATCACATAATATTGCAATATGAATTGATTGTGTAAATTCAAACTTTAAACGGATTACATTTTGTAAAACAATTGGTTTGCTTTTGTTAACAAAAAAAAAAAAAAAAAAAACATACAAAACCGTTTTTAGTGAATGTATTTGTTTTAATTTTTTACACTCCCAGCCCTCGGTCACAACAATAATATTAAATAATCAACTCTATCGGTCCAATATATTCGGTGTATTATAATATAATAATATTATTCTGTTTCCGTCAAAACTTTCAGTAATAATAAAAATAAAAAAAATAACTAACATAATATTCTGTTTTGCGGAAATTTTTAAAAATATATTTATAAAACCATCGAAACGGAAAATATACACAAAAATTTGATTTTTTTTTTTTTTTCATGTCCGTATATTATATAGAATAACAACATTGTACATTTTACATTATGCACCGGAGCAAAAATAAAACGGGAAAAACTGAATGAGTGTTATCAAAAAATAAAGAAAATGTTACAACGGCTGGCGTTAAAATAATCGTCTTGTTTACTATAATCCAGTGATTTTTTTGCATTACAATCCAGTGATTATCTACATAAAGATTTTGAGTGAAATAAATTTTGGGTTATTTCATTATCACATTAATTTGAAAAAAATTTAACGTCTATTGGAAATTTTGAATAGATTCAGCCAAGACAACGTATTTTACTTTAGTTCTGTTTCCGAAGAGTTGCACCAATGAGGATTTATAAATAAGCCGTAAAAAAAATGTTGTAAACATCTCGAACACACAGATAGATTTAAAAAAAAACATTTTCTACAGTCTATAATTATCAATATACTTTTTTTCATAGAAATATTAACTAAATGAAGTGAAAAATAATTAATAATTATACCATAGTAAGTAAATAGGTATTTTAATTTAAAATTTTTTGACAAGTACAATTTATTAATGAAATTAGATTAAAAAGTAAACATAATTCACATTACATAACTCATAAATCTACACAGAACTTCTAAGGCTTCATGGTCAGCATGAACCATTTTTATTCATTACGAAAAAAAGGTCGAGAAAAAAACCATGAAAATTCTACAAATTCTTTAGTTATACAAATAAATGCTTGAAAATTTAACACGAGGTTCATAATAAGTTTTAATTCGTATTTGAAAAAAAGCTGTATTTTATAAAGTATTTGAATGAAATAGGGAAATATACCAAGATAAATTATTATTATAATAGATGTACCAAACGATATATTTATAGATGTAAAGTTTACTGATAAAAATATGATGGTACGTAAATAAATATAAAATTCAGGATATCAGGTAAATTTTTTATTAGAAATAAAATAAATATACGATTATATAAAACACATATTATACAAGCATAAAATAAATATTAAAAAAACGGCATTTAGTACGGTTTTTTTTTTTTTTTTTTATAATAACTTGATTCATTTCTAGTTTTTTAATATAAAAATAAAAAATGTACAATAAACAATAAAGTACTGTTTATAGTCCAGTGGTGATTGTAATACAGCTACGCATTTTAACTACAAAATAAATAATTAAATTAAAATACTTGATATTGTTTAATTCTATTTTGTATCATACATGAGTACATGACATGATGACCATTTTTGAATGGTTGAAATATTTTTACAATTTTACACTGTCTAGAAAAGATAAAATATTAGTTTTTAATCAAAATGTTCAGTCTACGAATATTACGTTTTTTTTTTTTTTTTTGGTTTTGCTCAATTATTAAGAAACTTAACCGAAAACTATAACACGACTTTCTTACTATCTAGATCCCAAAATGCAACGAAAAAGGTCTTATGTCGTTTTTCTATTGGAACACTATTTCTGGTGCAAAACATAAACTGTACAAAATAAAAATAATGAAATATTAATGTTATAAATGTTGGTTTTCATTCTACGTGTTTTCCAATTATTATAAAAAAAAATATTCGAAAATAAAAATACGATTTCATTATTCACCAACAAGATGAAAAATTCAACAAAACAGATCACTTGTGGTTTTTTAGTAGAAGTAACACTTTTGGAAGAAAAGTTGCTCATATTCTCTAAAAAAAAAAAAAAAAACCATAGTAAAACCAATAAATCCCTCGCTCCACTCCGAATCTAAACCACATGTCTCAGTAAAACCAATACATTCCCCGCTGCTCTCAGAATCTAAAAAAAAAAAATAAATCACCCTGTATTCAAACAGACAACTTATACCTAATAATGATAACGCGAGTGTGTATATTGTTACACGGGGAATAGGAAAAAGTTACAAATATTATGTTATCAATCACTCGACGGCGCGTATACTAAACTCATACATATTATATAATATTGTTACACTCACGTGAATTTCGTGTTTACATACACGAATTATTATTATCATTATTATTATTATTTTTTATTATACAGTGACGGGTTTAGACGTCCGTGACACGACGGCGCGAGTTTTTTTGCCCTGATAAAGGATCGCGTCGTAATAATTTTCGTGCCAACATGAGCTGCCGTGTTTACATGCCGCCGCCGCCTATGGAAATTGTATTAATAATGTTTTTACGGTCCCTTTGCGCGTTATTTTCTTGGGTTATTTTATTTTTTACTCTAGCACATCATTTTTTTTCCGTTGAATTATTTTCGATATTATAGTGTGTACGGCGATTTCGGAATTTATTCTTAAATACAGAATTATCGGTCGAATTATTCATCCGATATTTTTCTTTTGTCTGTCATCCGATAAAGTAACAATATAAAATATATATTCTGTAGATTTCCACAATGTTTGTAATATCACCGACCAATGAAAAATAATTTTTAGAATAAATACTTAAAAACCTATTTTTTTTTTTTTGTATGTTCTATAACTTATTACGTTTATGAATGGAGTTCAAGCTCAAGTTGTGTTACAAAGAAAATACTAATAAGCAGTTCCGTTACTAAGGCCGAACGTTCTCCCAGCCACATTATTTTCGTTACTTAATCTTTATTATGAGTGTTTAAACCTGACATGCCATGTGAAAACATAAGATTTGAGTAGGGGCAGGGGGTTGAAATTTGAAACCCTTAAAAATAATTTGATATTATACTGTACATTAATATCATACATATACACATTTTACCCCCTTAGCACATTTTAGAGAATTTGTAGGGTGTTCATAGCTAAAACACAATCCCTTTATAACATCAGTTAATTCCATACTTTTATCACTTCAGTTCCTCTATAAAAACAACTCTGAAGTTTGAATTCCTTCAGTCCAGAATAAAACACTTGAAGGGTTCAAAAGTAGCAGATTTATATATAGTCTCTATATTTGACAAAAAAAAAAATAATATTGTTAAACTTTTGAATTTCCGCAGATATTTCTCGTAAATCGAGCAACGATACGAAATTCTATCTTAGACCATCTCCGGAATACAACAAACAGATCCTTCACTTTTTCTAAATTAAGAAACCGACTTATAATATTCTAAGTTTTAAACTTTAAATTCAATTCTACTAAACTCCGCATACACTTGCTGCTCTCTGGCAAAAGCCGCCGACTGGCGTAATGTAACAACAAACAAAGCAAAGTAAGAGTGCAATTTATGACAAAAATCGTAACGTGTCCATTATCATATTGTTATAAGACACGTATTATGAAATTAAAAAGTCTAGGCACCGTTTTGTTGTTTTTTAACATATTTGTTGAAAAAAAACAGTGGGTAACAGAGCGGGTATATTTTTCTCTATGGTCGGTTTTCGTTATTAAATTCACCTTCGTCACTCTCTAACGTATTGCAGTCGTTTTCCACCGCCTCCGTTAGGTTTTTTTTTTCCTGTCACCGAGACAAGCCTATCGTATTATTATTATTTTCTACCTCTCGTATTTTTTCACCCTCTAGAAACAAATATAATACCAACGTTTACGTACGTAGCAGACGACTGCATATATTCAGCAAACTAGCCAAATTTCACGAGCGCGTTGGACCGGTTCCAATTTATTATTGAATCTGTTATAATAATAATCATAAATCATAATAATGAGTGTCAGTTAGTTATTTGAGAAAATATTTTTTTCGTAATTCATTGAATGACGACAAAACAAAAATTGTTTTCTATACCTTCATCTCATTTCGATATACGTGTATTAACACCTTAGCATTCGCATTACACAAAAAATTGTGTAGGCGTATTATAAAGTAACGTTAATTATCTAACAAACATATATATATTGTTTATATTTTTAAACTTAATTTAATCTAAGTATAGAAGTTTTGTGTTCCAGTGAAAACATAATTTGTCATCCCCAGCAAGATCCTTATAAAAAAAAACAACTATAATTGTATTTATTCAAATTTCGATTCTGTTGCCGAATACGTTTTTGTTACTTTGTTAATTGATTATTCGATTTGGTCAATTCTGTAGTGAATTTCTACAATCGATTATTTGACGCACGGGACAATTGCCTCCGTTGTCTACTCACTTAAATGCGATCCTGACCTAGCCTAATCTAACTTTACCTTAGAGTGACTTAGTTTTGATAGGTATTTATCCTAAAAATAAATTGTACAACTCTTATGTCGAATGTATATTACTGTGTCCCTTGAGTAATTTTAAGGAGTAGACTTTTAATTTCGCACGTTATTTTTTATCTTGTTTTTTATCGGCTTTTTATACTGTGGTTCTTATTTATCTTTTCCCCGCTTCTTTTGGACACTTTTAGCGGTCCCCTCTGGACCAAACGAACGCAAACTCGGATTGATTAAGTGATATAAAAGTTGGATTTAATTTAATTTAACCTAGTTGTAGCATTGTTTTATTAAGTTATTTTAACGTATATTCGGGGTTTTTTTTATCGTTTTAAAAATAATATTTCTAAAATAAAAAAGACTAATACTATTGATTAGTGTGCTACTGTTATAGAAGACATGTTTGACGATATATGTATAATGTAATTTAATTTATATCAATACACGAGGACAAACCATTATTAACGAAAAATAATTCTAAGCGGAATATTATTAGTTTATTTTTTCCCTTTGTTGCATATGTAATTCAAAAATCAATAAAAATTATACTAAAATTTTCCATTTTTTTTCGTTTTATTTGTAAAAATATTTAATTAGGATATAAATTCACGAGTCGTTATTCAGGCGGCAAAATTTGGAATTGCCCGAGTGCATTCAGAAATGATACTTTTTCAATATCCCGAGTGTACCCGGAATATGAGATCACGCAAATGCGCCCCAATTAAACATGATATTTTTTTTAAAGTAGCCCGAATGCATCCCAGTTCATTTAAAATTACCTAGGGTGCACCAGAAGTAGTTGAACTGACTTAAGCCCCAAAAATATTAGTTTATTTTAATATCTATTATCGATTACACCCATTAAGGTTGATTGTTTTAAAATGGATACAGAATAATCACTAGAGATAAGGTACTTATAGTATTTAAATTTTTAACTAGTATTTAACTATCCAAGTGGGCGTAAAATCTGCTGTTGTTTTTAGAAATATAATCAACCGATAATTCCGAACTCTGACCCAATATCGCACTAATTTTATGCGTCTGTCTATTCTTCATCTATTGGGCCCCTTAGAAACAAATATTCCAGGGACCTTTGGTGCACCAGACCGACACTGTATAAATCGGCCATTTTTATACTGGATAATTATTATAAACCTTATTATACATTTTTATCATAACATTATATACTATAAATACTTATCGTTAATAATGTGACTTTTTCCACACCCCGTAGTCGTTGTAATTAATTATCCGGAGGTAACAAAAAAAATTATTATTAATCGATATCTTTATTACATTAATTTGTTAAATGTTCATAATTACACTCTATGGTAGGACGACGACGGCGGTGGGACGGCGAGAAGGGAAAAAAAGCTCACAGATTGCCAAACGACAGTATTTATAGCCGCAATATTCTTCTTTAAAACTATTAAAGTAAAATAAGCTAATAAAATTACACCCGAGAAAATCGACAAGTTGGTTCCTAGCGTTAAAATAATTCAATTTATCGATCCGTCAAAATCGTCGACTTAATCTTCATTGATTTAATTGTGATTTTTTATTATGAACATTTTTACTACTACGATTCGTATACGTTTTTTTCTTTTGCAGTATACAAGTTTTCGTCCAAGAATGTTTAGATCACCTATTTCTCAGAAATGTTTTTTATTATTGAATGTTATTATTTTGTTATTTTCTGTCAAAATGAAATATATTGAAAAATATTTCAAACCCTTTCATGAACACTATTTATATTATATGACTGGAAATTATTAAAAAATTTAAATCCATGGTTATTATTAGTGTCTCGGAAGTTATAAGAGCTAAAAATGGCAAAATATATATGCAAATATATACATGAAAAAATGTTATATATGCAAATAATTTATTAATAACAGTTTATTGTTCAAAAACATTTAATTTCATTATTAATATGCACACAAAAGATAAAGATTAAATACAAAACGCACCGTTGTCGTTAAATTAATAATAGATTGAGAAGGTAATAAATAATAACAAATAACTATGTCAAATATTATTGAGTTTTTAAATTTAATACTATTTACAGCTAATTAGTTACGAAAGAAAAAAGAAAATTAATTTTTTTAGAAAATAATAAATATGTATATAAATATGCAAAAATAAATAAAAATCGACGAAATATGCACTTTTTCTCTAAATTTAACGAAATATGCAAAACATGCATTTTAAACATTCAATTTTCATATTATCCATCGTATAGAAAGTATTTCTAGCTTGTTCTGCTCTAAATTCAGTGCATACAGAAAAATATGCAACTCCGATAACTTCCGAGCCCTAGTTATTACCTAAAAACTACACGACAAGAAAAAAAAACAAATGAAAACCGTGACTAAAAATTTCCCTTACATATATGTACATTTAAACATGGAAAAACTTTATACTTATGAATAAATCACTAACAAAAACGCATAAAGGGTATTCGTCGCAAATTAAAATGCATTAGAAGTGATCTACGCCTTCATCATTACGTAAAATGCTTAAGAATGTATGTAATACGTTATTACCATTTTTATTCCCATCATGCATGTATTATTTACATTTTAGCTCGTTTCACATAAGAAAAGTCTTTATCATTTTGTTGTTTTTTTTTTTTTTTGTCAGCCTTGGCGAAAAACAAAATATTGAGTAGAGACGAAAACCTCATAATTGTTACAATAATGATAATGTCAACAATAATCACCGGAACCACAGTGAAAAAATCAATGGAAGAATGTGATAAAATATATTCCAAATTAAAATATCAACTATTCGGACTTCCGTTTATTATTTACCCGTTATTTATCATTTGATAAATTACAATAAATGTTATACTTGTATCACCATACATAATGTGTTATAATACAAAAAAAAAAAAAAAAAACTATAAATTATTACTTAATAAATTCGACTTTAGAATTTAATTATCTCGTTAAATTGCCAACTCGGTAGTCTAATCTTCCAAGTTAAGAGAGAGGGGGCTTACCCCACTGTACACCCATCACCATCTCGTGCCTCGATTGGAATGCATCATATAATTGATATGTCGTCACCCTTGACTTTATTATAGAACATAGAACAATAATAATTATAATATTATCATATAGCTTTCGAATTAAGAAATTAATTCGAGATGACTGTAATGAATGCCACTGCTGCTGATATTATTATGTATAATGACGTAAACAGAAATTCTCCAGTTTCAATCATTTTCTAATAATATTAGATTATAATATTATTATCATATTATATACACAATGCGAATGCCCGTCTCACTCCCAAAGTGTATTATACGCACGCCGCCGCCTCAGTCCTGTTTAATATTGTATTGTCGAAAATGGCTGAACAATACAATAGACGCCAAGTATCGTGCGCGACGTTTGTACAAAATACCCGGTGGCAGCGTTGATTACTTATACTTAATATGAATATATATATATATACAGGGTGATATTTGTACCATCGAACCAACAATTCTCTCGGAGGAATTAAAGTGAATTTGATGTTTTTTTTTTTTTTTTTTTTTTATCACTTTGGAACCGGTTAAGTTTTATTTTAAAAACATTTTTAATTTTTACTCCTACTCTCCGTATACCTTAAATAAGTATTTCCTTTTGATTTTGAAGTTATTATAAATTCCATATATATTTTTAAATGATGAATTGATGAACGATTTATAAAAAAAAAAAAACCGATCTAAAGTATTACGTTATTGGTGTTTTTTTCCTACTACTTTCGGTGGTGAAAAAATTACACACTTTTAGTTTTCAAATAGCAAATAATATTTAAAATGATGTCATAAATAAATAGAGTTTTAATTCAAGTACATTTTGTGTTCAAATTTTCAATTTACGTCAACCGGTTAACAATAGTTTTCCTTTTTTAAGTTTGGATAAAAGGATGCCACGCCACCCCATCAATGATGCTCCACTACTCTTCTCCGAACATAAAAATGGAATATCTTGTTAATGGGTTTGAGTATTTGAGTATTCAATTTATACTGATGGGACAGATACATTCAATAAATTGGTTAATAAGTTACATGAATTGCAAAACGTTTTTGATAGGTACATCTAAATTTGTACCAAATCTGATATACTTTTACAACTTTTAATTTTGTGATAGGTTATGAAGTTATAAATAAAAAGATATTCTTGTATCTTTATTTGGATTGTTATTCAATAGAAGAAATTGAATAACCGTGCTGATTGTGATTTCTTAACGTGTAACGTGTTATTCTATTGAAAGTTGATTTTTTTCACGCCAATTTTCTTTTTAAAGAAATTAAAACGACTATTACTAAGAATCTACTATTGATTGAATATGGTTATATGTTACATTTAAATTTTTAAAACAATACCTTTTTCAAAATAGCTATTTTGAAATTTTTGACAAGTGATAAAATAAAGTTATTTTTTTTTCAATGATTAAGGAATACAGATACAAATTAAATTGTTCTCTACGTTTATTTACCCCTTGCACAAAATTCGATTAAAGAAAAAAATAAATATATTGACAGAATTATTAGCATAAGTATGTAATACCGTACTGTATGACACTCTGTACATACCTACATCAAAATTCTACAGTTATCAATATGACATCATAATATAATAAAACTTTTAAGAGAAAAAACTACAACCATTTCTATACAATCGTATATTATCGACCTAAATCCACTGTTAATTATTATTCTGAAATGGATCAGATCGTCAAGAGACAGAGTTTTCTTATTTTTCGGTTCTTTACACTCTCCAGTCAAAACATGCAATTGGTTCGTGCACATAGCCGGAGGGTTTTCACATGGTTTGCAAATTACATAAACCAATTTGCTATTAATTTGAAAACTGTTCTGCAAGTTTTAAATCGTTCAGATAACTTGGCTGAACTGACTTCACACTGACCTACGTTTCTTGGTTATGAGTTTTTCCCTAGACTTTCGATTGCCGGTCCGCGGGTATACGACTCAGTGGAAAGTATTTTTTTGAGCTCGTCTATCGTGGTGAACCGAATGCCATCCACAATGAGCCAAACTAATAAACAATTGCCGCAGATGATTATTCGAAATTTAACGATCGATACTGTAAAACGGATTAAAAATAAATGGATAGTAGACGGTACACCTTGACTGGCTTGTGCGAAATGATGACCGATTTGTCGGCAGATGTCTGCAGCCGCCGCCCGGTAACGAGCAATTTTACGCCCTTCTGGTCCGTTGATTGGATTTACGCGTCGCTCTACGGAGCCCGAGGCGAGTTATCCCGAGCGGACTTTTCAGCTTTTTCGTTTTAAATAAACACACATCCGAACATGATAATATTATATACTATCGTGCGCTCTTCCGCCTCCCTATTCATCGTTGCCGTCGAGAACCTCCGAGATTTCTCGCTCGTACGATTCGTGTCATTATCCAATCGTACGCATTCGAATAATATTTCAAAACGAAAATAGCTTTTTCATTTTTTTTTTTTTCTTTCTTATCCGGCCTCGTAGCTTGGCAATTACACGGCGCATACACACATGTGAGACGGGTATACGCGAAATTATTATCAAAATAATAATAATAATAATAATAATAATAATAATACACAAACTATGCGACTTGCATGAATAAAATGACGGAAACCGAAGAAAGTACACGCAAAGTCAAAAACAAAAATATAATATAGAAATCGCTCGAGTGATAATTGTGTTTTGGACGGATCAATGCGAACTCGTCGAGTTTGAAAACTCCCGGAGAAACACATAAGTTTCGTTCATCTATAGACACATGCCGGGACTTATCCAGATAATAATTATTACAATTTTATAGGTGTTTTATATTACCTATCCAAATAAAAATTTTTATATTTATCTCAGTGTAGGTTAACTAAGACAAAACAAATATTTATCTTGATATAATCCATCAAAAGAAAATACTACATTTCTACCGATCTAGTAATTTACACCCGTTGCGTTTACACCGTAAGTTATAATAAAAATAAATTTGAATGTAATTTTGTAGATTTTAATTTTAAATGTATCATAAAGTTCATTAAAAACACGTTATTACAAAAAAATAATAAAAATGTTCAATTTTCATTTACGTAAACATTTTCAACCGGATTCTGCTCAGAATCGTTTTTTGTTGGAATTAACGCCTACAAAAGAGGTCTTAACAGTAGCTGTGATATACAAATCATCTACGATTGGTGAGGACTTTTTTTTGGATTACGAACCAGGTGAAGATAATTTGTCATTTGTACAAATAATTATTCTTTTCACTCAAACGGGTTGTTATATAGATTTTTCTAATTATCATCACCGTTTTTTAAATTTTGTTTTTATCTATTGTTACAGTTATTTTTTCTATTATACAAAATAGGTATGAAACATTGTTGTTTTCAAGCTTAAGAAAAATATCTATACAGCAACAACATGCAGAGACGTATTTACATTTTAGACGCCCTGGGGCACTGTTCATTTACTGCCCTTTCATAACTAATCGTTTTACAACACACCGAATTTTCGAGCTGCATACTTTACATTTTGTACTGCACGCCATTTTAAGCCCAGCTGAGCGAATGTAAACTGTGAAATGAATATTTAAAAAAAAAAACTATTATTCTGTCGTGTCTTATAATATTACGACGCCCCTTTGAATTTCAGCACCCAAGGTCAATGTTTTCCTGCCCCAACATCTAAATACGCCCCTAAAAACATAGCACTTTATAAAATAAAATAGAATTTTCAATTTCTTTTGGAAGAAAAAGAACATATTTCGGTAATTTTTATTTTTAACAGATTCTTAAAATATACTGATTATATACTAATAATTAGAGTACGGATTTCATAGCGATAAAAATCTAAAAAAAAGTACTAAAAAAATAGGGCATATTTATGTGTTTATTGTCGTATCAAGGTAAATTAATCCATGATATAACATACGGTTCACATTATCTAAATTATATCGATAAATATATTCATAAATCAAACATAACAACAGATAAAATCGATTGAGCCAGCCATGACCTTGGAATACACTATATAATATTAAAGCTTCAAATGCGTTAATTTAGAACACATTTTAGAAAAATGTAAAATAAAAACAAAATAAAGTACCAAAATACCCAAAAAAGCGTTAATAAATAAAAAAAAGCAAAATAAAACGTCGTGCATTTTATTCTAAGTAGTATAAATCGAATTTGTAGCTGACATAGCTTCGTTTTAGAGCAATAGAAAAAAAAAACAATTGCCTTCAAAGTCCGTACTCTACTAATAATAATTAAATTATGCTAATAATAACAATAAACGCATCGATTCGTCCGTTTTTGTTTACTCGCGTTACGATAACATTGTGTTAAGAATCGTCATAGCGAATCCCTCGAGTTTTACACGTTCGTCTCGTATATTACATTATAAGTAAGTACCTGTATATTTATAAATAGGACTTCGTAATTTCGTAATCATCGTGCGAATTAATTATGTACTATTCGGCATATACCCGCGAAGGCGATGTATCCTGTTTAAATATTTTATTAGATGTTCCAACGACGAAGAAGACGCTAAAAGCCCGCCGCCTCGTCGATTTTATTATGCTAAATGCTCTTTTGCTCAAATAAAAAATTAATAGGTTTTAATAAAGTCGTTCCTTTTAAGTAAAACGCTTGGAATACTAAAGCTTATATTATTTTTTTTTTATATGTATCAAAATATTTTTTACATGATAGAATTCAATATTCGTGCGGCCGTTATGATTTTTTCTCTCTTTCAAATAAAAAATCATCTTTGAAATATACTTCAATTTTCTCCATTATCACAACATATTAGAAATATTGTACAATTTATAGCACACGACTAATTTTGATACAGCTAATAGCGTGCCCGTTGGCAGGTTATAATCTCCTAGCATGACAAATTTATGAACTCGCCACCCCTAATTATTAACTGTTCCTAAACTTTCGATTGTGCCTAAAATAATGAGTGATAAATGCTGATTCCTTTGTTTCACAAAAAAGTTACAGAATATTAAAACTGGTCCGGAGTTGTTCAGACAAATTGCCCGGAAAACTTAATGGACGTTTTATTTAGTAGTATTTGTGCTTAAATAACTTGATGGACAGTGTGTATACATGATCCGTTGCGCAATTTCTTTTTTAAAAGCCTCAACGATACTCTCGCTTACTGTATCAACGATACAGCTGAGAAAATATTATTATTTTAAATTACAGCTGTTAATCATTTTACCGAATAACCGATAAGAAAAAACCGAGTTTCCCCCCCCCTCCCCGTCGTTTTCACTACATATTTTGTCGATAAACGGACGTCCAAAATACACTATTATAACCGAGTTCGCAAATGTTGGTGACGACATCGTCGGAAGTCACGGAAGTTTCAACGCTATATCCGCATAATAATAATAATATTATAATTATGTTATATCGGAATGCTCGCGCGGTACACATAAATTAACTATAGGTATATATAACAGAGACGAATATTTCACCGCACTGAAATACTCCGGCACGTAAATGGGGTTGTTGAGAGTCAAAATTATTATTAGTATTATAATATTATTAGGTATAATATGCGGCCAATAAGTGTGTTACCGAGTTGGCAAAGTTATTCGAGCCGGGTGTAATAATACGAATTATAATGATTATAATATTATAATATCGAACAAAATAACCAAAACGGATATTCGAAAAACGCCAAATACCTACTCATAGTGAAAATGTACAAAACGTGATCGTCAGCAAAACATTTCACATTTGATTTTTTTTTTTTTTTTTTTTTTTTTTTTTTTAAACTCTATTTGTTGATATTGTAATGACGGTTGGCATCGGCGGCAACCGGTTCGAAGCTCTACAATCCATATAGAGGTTTTCGTTCCACAGGACGGTATTTACCATTATGTTTTCTACAATGTACTCGAGCATTCCTTATTGATATGTTAATAAAATAGTATCTCTAAAAAATGTGTCTGTGAAATTATATATTATTAATTTCAAAACGGATACATCGTTTTTATTTCAAGGTTCTCGGGGTTTCAGCGATAAATTCTTTTCGACAAATTTACAACCGAACGTCATTAATATTATATTATATTATTCGCGTTTTATACAACATCTCGTTGGAATGTCGATGAAAAAAAAAAAAACAGCCGGCCGCGATTCGTTTAAATTATTAATATTCGCGCGCCTCTATTTGTGGATTATTAAACTATATATATGCAATGCATAACATACTCACGTGTAAATAAATAATTTTATTTTTTATTTTGGGACATTTCTTCGGCTGCGAATTACACAGTGATCTAGGGTATTATAATATATTTATAATGAAAAATGGTAGGTGCGTTGCATGATATTTTATACGCGTTGTTGGGACTATCTAGATAAAATCGCCTATAAGATAATCTAGATAACAACATAATGTACTATATCTTTAGTCTAAATAAATCCAAAATATCTTATCTATCATTCACGATAATATAGTTGCATGTACACAGTCATAAAACAGTAATCGAATTCAATCACCTGGATCAGCTGGTTTTTAGACTACTATTGCTTGTGTGTGTGGCGGTATGAAAAAATATCAAACGAAGAAATCAGCACTCTTGATATTACACTGGCAAAATGTAAATATACGCGAAGCGTAACGTGTTCAGTTTCTCGTGGACTGGTATATTCAATTCTGTAGACTCCACTCAAACTTTATCATATGAACAACCATATACGATTATTATACATGGTATCTATATAACCGTACATTCATCATCTGATATTTTTGTCTCTTTAATAATCTTTGGTAGATATGCGTACATAAGAGATACCAAGTACATACATTGTATAATCATCTTTCCTTAAATTGTTTTAATCACTTCGGTAGTTCACAAAATATATGTTACGATTGGTAATAGCAAAACGAATGTTTCTTTTTAAAAAAAAAAAAAAAAAAAAAAAGTGGTATAAAACACCCTTACCACTACTATTTTGAATATTTGATAACATGTCGGAATCTGAATAACGTACCAACTTAAAATATTATTTTTTATGAATTCTCTCAATGTACTCTATAATATTATCGTTATTAACTTTTTATTTTACTTTTTTAGTTGACTGAAAACTATCTTTCATCTTTATCGTTTATTATAGTGCTTATACATTATCTTTATCGTTTATCGAGGTAAAAATATTGGTTATCTTTCCCGACGCTGATTATAGATAGGTAATAATTTATAAACGATGGCGAAGAAAAATCAACATATAGAAATCGTCAACGTCCTTATTATTATAAAAAAATATATATATTATACGGATAAAAGCCATAAATTAATCTAAAAGTCAACAGCACGTGGTAGTTTATTTTGTATACAGAGTGTTCACATAAAGCGTGCGCTAGTCATAATGTACATTTTTTCTAAACTCTCTCCCCACCTCCAAAATAAATAAATTAGGTATATTAAGATTTTTTTTGTCGTGATGAATGAATAATAAATAACAATTACAACATTAAACACTCTGCAAAGACGTCTTCACTAGTAAGATACTAATATATTACCCAAAATCTGATAGACATCGTGAAGGATGATAAAACCCACAAAGGATAACCAACATATAAGTATTGATAACATCATAATGTCGTAAATTGACCCAAAAGTCGACGACAGGACTCTCTATATTATTTAGGTTGACTTTATAAACTGTCAAATTTTGATTAGGTTTATAAAATCCATATAAATTGAATGCATTTGTTTTAAACCTATGTATAATATAATGTATATTTTGATGAAGATCGTAAATTATCAAATATAAAAATTCTTTTCACTATGAGAAATAATAATAGTATAAATATAAAATCGTTTAATATGATGGTCATAACTATAGGATTAATAAATCTGGCATTGGTATATTTTTTTTTTCTTTTTCAATGGAAGGTCGTTTATTCCTTATAATTTTCATAATAATTGGATAAACCGAGACAAACTGTCCCTGCAGAAAAGTTTAGAATTATAACAATTTTATTATTCTTGATTATATGTTTTTTTGTCAGGTTAAAATAAATGCAGATAATTGGAATTAACAGTAAGAATACTTAAATTGACATTTTATAGACGCTGCAATATGTTCAAAGCATTTTGGTGATTTATAAATTGTTTATAAGAATTTAACATTTTCTAGTTGTTTTTTTTTGGGTTTTATGTGGATAAAATTGTTTTGGCCGATTTTGTACATTAAACGCGATATTTCTTAATATTATAAAACAGAACATTTATGTATTTTATGTATACATATTATTAATATGTAATTATATATTTCTTCTGAGCAAAAAAAGGAATATTTACTTTCTGATTCACTAAAAGTTTTATAAAATTTTCAAAACAAAAACAATGTATTAAAATATGTATAAGGTGAACACTCGTGAACAAACCACACAAAGGTTTAAATCAAAATGTTATCAAAATGATGTCGAAAACTTCAAAAATATGTAATATAGATTGGTTGCCCGGAGATACAACTTCTACTGTTTTTTTACAGTTTATTTACGTGTATTTTAAGCTAAAAATCCTTACCCCCTGCTCTCTCATCATCACCAATGGAAGATAGTTACTGTCTAAAGAATCTGCTACTGCAGGCTCACAACTTACGTGTAAAAATGGCCTACCCGAGACGCGAATTCATGTGTAATATAATAATATTCTAAATAAATCGTTCTCAAGCAATATCATATTATGTACGCGTTTATCAAAATATTCCCACAAAAAAAAATTTCGGTATATTTTATACGGTTTTAAACCCGCTACCGTATAATAAAAACGGCTAGTGTATGAAGAAAAATCAACTGCATATACACGCGACACCTCCGTTTAAAAATATTATCATATACCGAAAGAGGGCCGTAAATTATTAACGTAAAAGTCAACGGCATACTCGTCTTTGCACGACCGAATTTTTAAACTTGACGACGTTTTGAACGTTTTTTTTTTTTTTTTTAAACTATAAAAACACGATTTTCTTTTCCTCGAGACGTGCATCAGGCACGAACACTGTTCAGGAAAGGGAAACTTCTGCTGCAGATCCAATACATCATTTTTGTTTTTCTCTTTGCGAGTCACTGAAAGGAATTCCATTGTTCTTGCAGCAGCCATCTCGATATACATAGGTACCTATTTATATATACGTTATTAAACGCATCATTTTTCCGCCAAATATTTTTTTCGCTTGCCCAAAATCGATTTATTGCGTATTTAGAAGCGTTTATATTTACTTAGCGGTTTTAATATAATATAAAAACAAACTCTGTTTAGTTTGCAAACTTCCCACCCCGAAACTCGTGGTTTCTCATTATATTATTCTCTTCGCAACCCAATACTAAATAGTATATACTTATATATACAATGCGATTAAAAAAAAAAAAAAAATGTAATATCTCGGTAATAGTTTTAAATTGTTTTATAGTACTACATCGAAAAAAAAATACCATATTGATTTAACGGTTTTGTTTATTTTATATTTTTATTTTGAGGAGAGGGAGAACACTTTTTAATATTATTATATATAATTGAATTTTGGGTTTATGCATGCTGGTATACTAGGCGCATTATAAATTCAGTTAAGTACCTATATACATGTACGGTTTTTTTTTTTCTGTTAAACCATCATGAATCGAGATTTACTGGAAAGTTGTTATTTTTTTGTAAATGACTAACGATATTAGCACGAGTATAAATATTTGAAAGGTATAAAAATGATAATTAAAAGACAAAAAAAAAAAAACAACATGCCATCAGAGATTTAAACAGCATCCTGCAATGGCGTTCGTTGAATAAAAATTTAGGATCGTATATGTCTGCGTTGGGTGTGTAAAAAAATTATGTACGAGAATAAAAGAAAACGAATTGTTAACACGTAAATATTTTATTACGAGAAACGCACACAAACAGAAAATAAAAATTACTCGTTTGACAAAACCAACAGTATATCCTCCGTACGGTATAGTATTTATATACATTAAAGCAAAACTGAACGTTTGCGATGGCGTGTATACATATATATATATATATAAAAATTATTTGCACGGAAAAAACTCCGTACCCGGCGGAAAGGTTGTGTTTGGACAAAATTAGTCAGTTTGACTTAAATTCTAGATTGTACGAGTTTTCGATCGATTGATTAAACAAAATCGCATTAAGGCAAACATGAGTGTACCTATATTAAGGGTTGGTGGATAGTTGGTAAAACACGCACACGCAAGTCGGTTCGTTATGCGGTAGTTTCGATTTACAGACCGTTTTGCATGGTGCGATGTTATAATATGTACGAAAATCGATCTTTTTTTTTTTTTTTTTTTTTACGAAGATTATCTTTTAAATTCCGATTATAGCGAAAATGCTGTTCGATTTATGCAAAATGTGATTTAGATTAGATGATTTTTAGAAATAGATTCTGAACAGAGCGAAGAATGCTTTGGTTTTACAATGATGTTTATTATTATTATTTTTTTTTTTTACTGTGTACGAAAATTCTACCGGATATATTTAAACATTTTTTTTGAAATGATATTTTATCCAGTTGATATTTGAGGAGGTCACTTTTTAATTTTCTAAGTAGTTTTCATAATTGGAAAAATTAAAAAAGAAAACGTAATAATATCGTAAAAATTTACGAAAATAATGCATTTATATTTTCGAGTTTTTTTTTTTTTTTGTGTGTTTAGTTAAAAATGTTCACAGAGACTTGAAATTCCGACAAAAAACTTATATTTGCTTTTTCTAGACTTGGTAAAATTCTAAAAATATTTAAGCGAAGTTTGATCTATTTACTCGGATAGGCATTTTATGTTTGCGAGATTTTTACGTAAGTTTCATTAAATTAGGAAAAGAAGATTATTTAAATAATGATTTAATTTATATCTGTACTTAAGGATAAATAATTGCGATGAATCTTGTATCAAATTCGAAAGTATTCTTATGAAACCAGATAAAGTTTAACTGAATAAAAACTAAAGAAACTGGTAATTTTCTAACATTGCTATAAATTACAATAAAAAAAACACAAACAAAAAAAATGTTACGTTTTCTTCCATTATCTAAAGTATACTACAAGAACAATTTATAAAGATCGTCTCAATTCCAAAAAACTACAAAAAAGCTCTCTCGTCGTTATTGATTGGAGATACTTGATAGGAAAGTTGTTAAGACGAACGGACAAAATAAATATATAGTAAACCCATTGTAGTCTACGTTATTTTAACGCGGTAATACGGTCACTTCTACTCAGAATCGAAAAAGAGATTTTTTTTTTTTTTTCGGAAACCACTCGCGAAAATTATGTTTACAACTTGTCGATTGGTTGAGGATACTATAGATACAATAACAACAACACGGCAACGCGCATAGAGCCGACGATGCACTTCCGGTGTAAGGCGGCGGCTACAACGGAATACATATTATACGTATGGACGATGTAATATTACGAGTATATCCGAAAAAACCGTCTCTTATGTCGTTTCTCTTATAGCTCACCGGCACGGTCGCGGATTAAAACAGCCCTCCTAATCGAATTTCAACGACGACGACGACGACGACGACGACAACGATGAAATGGAATATTATTGATTAAACGAAACCGTTTCTGCAAAACAGAAGGTATTAGGCGTAAAATACGTATATAATAGGCCGCGATAGTTTCTATTTGCAAATTCCATCAATATAAACGAAATGCAATTCGCCGGAACCGTACCATACAGTCTACAAAACGGGATATCGATCGAAGAACGCGTCACATCTCGTATTTGTCAGCGGTCGACGGACCAAAACAATATGGTCTTCGGTAATTATATTGCTGGTAACGGGACGGTAACAAACTAACATACGACGACGGCATACATATTATATACGTAAACACGATCGTGAATCCGGAAATCGCATGTCTGAAGCGTTTCACCGAGTAGATTGGTATAACGGGTACGCGATAGCCGCACACGAAAATCCCCATAATAATAGTGCGATCCGGGGATACGACCGAATGATTGATTAATAAAATAGAACGACAAACCGAAAAGGCAGAGCGACTGCGAACGGGGTTACGGTTTGCCGGCGAAACGTCCGTGTCGCGTGCGAAATATCGTCGAAACTTTATTTATATAAAACGAACCCGTCGGCTATTATTACGCGCTATATTCTCTCCGGAATTTAATATCAGTTGTCTTGGTTGCCCGCCACGTTGTCCCTCACATTATTGTGTATACATAATATATACCAGAATCGTGGACGAAAACGTTCGTCAGAATTTCCACGAGTGAGGGGGGAAGGGAACGAACAAACAAACACGACGACCGACCCGCCGATGTAAACAAATTTCGTTTCCGCAACTCGTATAGTAATCACCTACCCAAGGTGATGGGAAACTTACGAGTATTATGATTTGACGTGGTTTGTGGTGTGATCTTTGATCAGGCTGGTGCGTTTGAAAAATTAACCGGTATTCAAACAAAATTTATCACACGCCGTGATCCGAATTTCGAACTTAGATGCGTATGGAAATAGGACTTCATATTTTACATTGCTTCTTCTCTCTCTAAGGATAATAACATTTTATGGAAATTTGATACCGACTGTTTCATAAGAGTCGTGTATAAGAAGTTTCATGTTTTTAACTGTGCAGTTATCAAAGAACAGGTTCTATACTATTATCTTTTAATGTTTTTTAGTAGAATAACTCAGACATTTTACAATCGAACAATACGTCGACATTTTTATATATATAGTGTAATTGACAATTTACAATAAAAAATATAAGTTCTCATTTTTTTTAAAAAACCAAAGTTTGTATTTCCTCAGGATATTCCTTAAATATTGTGAGAAATCTTAGTATTCAGAATTCGGAAAATCAAAACCTGAATTTATGTAAGATTTAACCAAACAAATTAGATGAGCATCGTTTTAAAATCTCCCTGTACATATGTGTATTCAACTCACCAGACAGAAAGGAAAATGAGGAAACGAGGAAATGTTTGAAAGAAGGATCTGTGCTTAATGAAACGAAAAATAATCTTCGAAGAAGATACAATATAGGACGCTGTATAAAGAGGTAGACTTAGCACCAGTGACCAATGTTTCATTAAAGAATACAAAAACTACAGTGTATTACACGAAATCAAAGACTTTACTAGTATGGGTAAAATATGTTGAGATGATTCTAATGAAATTCAAATATTCGAACCGATATTATTAAACATGACATAAACTTTGGTGACTCAAACTTTGAAAATTCTTACCAGAAGTATTTGGGCAATTCGAATATTGTGCTTTAAAGTGGTGGGCTTTTCTCGAGTTATCAAACCCCTACTGTAATAGTTGCAGAGAAATATGCTTAAATCGTGTACGACCGAAATACCGACGACAAGGATGGTATTAGTTGATGAAAAAATTCAAAATTTAATTTTAGGAACTGCCAATAATGATAATGTTTATAATGATATATAACAGAACTAAAGTCAAATTGTTTATTAAAATTTACGAAAGTTGGGTGACCAGAATTGTATGCAATGGCACCATATAGAACGACAGTATATTTTGGAATGAAAAATCTTGGAAAGATTTTGTAATTTTAACAGGCAAAATCTGGGGAATAGTAAAAACAGCCAACAGGTAAAATTTAAAGTGACTTTTTTTTTTTGTACATTTTAAAAAAGAAAATACTTTTAAAAATACACAATGAAACATTTTTAAATGTTCTTAAATTGATTTAAGAATTGTGAGTACATATTATTCAACGAAAATGCGGATTTTTAAAAAGTATGACATTTTCAAATGTTAACTGAGCTACCCTCATTCAAAATTGATTGTTTTATGTGTGATAGAGATGAAATCTTGTGAAGTAACAGTTTCATTAAGAAGTCATACCCGCATATGCTGTCTCAGTTCAACTATATAGCATATATAGTGAAATTTACCTAACGCAGATTGCTTAAACTCACTTAATTTTGGTTTTAGAATAAAATAACCTTTTATACAATTTAAAAAAGACAATATTCTGGAAGACAAGACGATGCGTTTTTTCCTATTATTCTAATTAGTATTCCGAATATAACGTTGAATATATAGTTTATCGATAAATACTAAATCATTATTTTTAAACAACTGTTACAATTTAAAAAAGAAACGCATCGTCGTGCTCTCCAAAATAATGTCTTCTTTTAATTTTATAAAGGTGATTTTAATTTAAAACTGAAATTCAGCGAGTTCTACGCACACTACTTAAGGTAAATTTTACTATATTACCTGTTAGTTAAACTGAGACAGCATATGTGTGTATAATGTTCTCTGAAAGAAACTCTTAAGACGGAAATCTCGAAATATTTTAGAAAAAATGTAAAAAATAAAGAATTTTTTCAAATTACGCCATTTAAATGTTATCCGTAACCAGATTTTGAAATTCCAATATTCGCCAATCCAGATTTGTTCTGTTAAAATTTTAAAATCAAAATGTATCCAGTTTGTGCGATTCCAGATAATGTTTTGCGTCCCGACAGTTTAATCACGTGACCAAAAAGAATAGGACCGATTTTCCCCTAAACAAATAAACGATACTCAATTTAAGCGTACTCAGTATTTATTTTTACAAATGTCGTCGTTCGGGTAATCCGAGTATTAAAAACAGTACGCGTCTGGCGAGCGATCGAGTAATTCGAGTGTTTAAAACGAGATCGACGGCTATAATATTCTCGTATATTACGTGTATGTTTTTTTCTATTATAAACCATAAACGAAAATAGATTACGTCATGTCGATAATAATACATTATAAAAAAGTTGAATATTAAATCCTCGAAAACGAGACGAAATAAGAGTACAAAAAAACAAATATTGTCCCAAAATTGCATGTAAGTTCTCGTGTATATATACGAAATAGCTTTGAATTTTCAAAATAAATACTGATAACTAAACAAAATCTATAAAATCAACAATAAATATTATTTACCATAACGTTATTACAATACTTACAATATACGTATACAATACAATTACAATACTTACTTACGCTATTACAACAATATTCAATATGTCATTTTGAATATATTGGGCTCACAAGCCGTCATTGAAAGAGAAAGAATAAATTATTTTTAAGGACAAGAAATGTTAAGGTTCAAGAAATACAGGACGTCCTCGTATAGCAGATTAAACGACTTCATCAAAATTCTACCGGGAATCAGTTTGGTGACAGAAATCTTGTGAAACATAGAAGATCGAGAAGTTTGTGAAAATATTGTAAATTATACGGTTGATAGTATGCTTGTTTAAACGGTGAAGAAGATCGAAATCCAACAACTATAGAAGAAGAAGATACAATTTATCTGAAAAACTATAAAATTACGAAATTTTACAAACGTTTTCTTTGACAAATTCAATGTTTGTACTCGAACATTTCACCGATAGTTTTCGAAAACCGTTACTGTATAATGATATTATGATAAAAGATTACGAAAAAAAAGTAATTACAACGATTCCGTCCACGCACACGACACGCAGGTACCTACCTATTCGACCCGTTTGACAAATAAGAGGACTAGGTATATACGAGTTCGCCTCGATAGATTTTCCAAGACCGAGCTGCTCGTTGACTTTGTGTTTTCGTGATTTATATAATAATATAAGTATAAGATAGTGGATATTACCTCTCGACGTGTAATGGCCGCGCCGGGAGTCGTTTCGTCGGTCGTAAAAATGATATAAACATAATAAAATATCTTCCGTATCTTCGGTGTGTATCGTACAATAATAATTGTTTTCGTGTTTCGTTCACGTAATAACCGCAAAAAAAACATGTCTTTTAACCATCATCGTAATTTTTTTTTCGTCGCCCCGAATAATCGTTAAATTAAATTCCCGTCCAGTTTTATTGTGTTGTTGCTCTAACGCCAAGGCTTTTAAAAAACCCTAAAAAAAAAAAATGTTCGTATATTTTGAAATTGCCACATCTGGTTACAATAAATAAAAACATTATTGTCTGTCATTCAGAGACGGAAATATCGCAAAAGTAAAAATATGTTTATCACGTTCACCGTGAAAACTCGGACGTTTTAAAAAAAAAAATACGAAATTGTAGATCTACTGCAGTTTACTGTACATAAAACACTTACTAACCTTACTATTTTTACATCTCAAAAACTTTGTTATTTCTTCATTTTCGGTCGCGATAGTATAATATTTTACGTATTATTTTTAATTAAAAACTGTCAATAAAATATAAATTATTATTGTTACCCGACGACACCATATATAGATAAATCTATACAAATCATATTAAACGTTTGAGTGCACTCCGTGTTTATTAAAATATAAATCAGAAGAGCACTCGATTATAATATCATTATTATTTCAGCGTGAAATTGAAAATTCTATTAGTTTGTAAGCAGTGGCATAATTAGAAATTTTCTCCGAAGAGAGGGGAGATATATTTTTAGTAAACCAATCTGTTTTTAAGTATTAAATAAATATATTCATTAAAGGCTGTTTAACAAAGTTCACCAATAGCTGACCATTTTTTCCACCAACTTAAACAAAACTCGAAAAAAATTGAATTTCAAAGCCATTTGTACAGAAACCGCAGTTCACGCCGTTCATTTTAATATAAAAAAATAATTTAAAAGCTGTAGGTACACGCAAACTCATAAATACTTAAAGAAATAATTAACTTATTTGAAATTCAAACCTGAAATCAAATACAAATTATAGAAAAACAAATAATTATTGTGTGTAGTATACTACTTAATTGAAAAAGGCAACCTTAGCAGGTTGTTTATCAGCGTTACACAAATTATTTTAACGACTAAAGAAACCAATATCATTACAGTGATTAAGTGGTAGTGCGTTTACTCCGTTACACTTAGTTTCATTCGTCATTCTTATAAATGTATTTACAGTAAAATATAAATAAATAGGTTATTTAATGTGCATACGGAATTCCATCACATTCATCGTGTATTATTTTTTAATTTTTTTTCATGTGAAACGAGAATCTGTTTTATTCTCAATTTTAAAATAATCACCAATATAAAACCGACATTAGAAATATGTATTAAATAGTAACATAAAAACAATTAGTAAAAGTAATAATTGTTAATTAAGATTAATAATAATAACGTACTCATGGCACAGTGGCGTAACTAGAGATTTATTTATTTTTTTTTTTTGGGGGGGGGAGGATCAGTAATCACATAATTAAATTAACACTTTATTAATTGCGGAAGAAAAATTAATACAGTTCCTCTAAATAACGGACACTTTCTTTATTTAAATAGCGGATACCCCAAAACAGTGGTGGCGTAAAGTATTTTTACCTTGAATCACCTAATTAATTTTCCACTCGCCACCTTCCTACCGCACCCAAAAGTATCACCACTCACAGAATCTCACAGAAATTGAAAATAAATCGCATATAAATAAAATGCAAACGAGACGATAAAATACACGGATTTACGCGGAGTCTCGACAGCGATAACAGAAAGTTTTCGGAAAATATTAAATTAACCGATCGGCGACGACGCGACAAACGTAACGAGTATCGAACATTATTGTTTTCCGAATAAAACAACCACTGTAAAATAACCGAAATCGATTTCTTTACCGATAGACGCGCATTCGTATCATAAATTACTGTTTTTCTTGGCATTCCTCTGCAAAACTTTCGGCGAACACGATCATAAGCTGCGACCCGATCTTGACTCTCTCTCACTCTCTCTCTCTCTCTCTCTCTCTCTCTCTCGTTCTCTATTAAACGCTGCTGCGAACTCGTCCGATGTATATATGAATATTATTATGTGTGTATCGGCCGGAAATTTTAAGTTTATAGGCTAACAATATCCAAACAACCATACGCTGGCGAAAAAATCTCGAAAGAGACGTCAATAAGCTGTTAAAAATACGTTCTTTTAAACACGTTTATCAAAAAACACACAGGAGTTCTCGAAGTGTTGTATTTGTTCTCGAATATGATCGTTGTCGTTTCATATTTTTTTAGTAGATTCGATATGTTAGTGCTAATTAGCAAATAATGTCAATTGCCATAACACAAACTTTAAATGTGTAAACAAATAACAGTGGTGGCTTCAGGAAGTCAATAGGATAATTTACCCCATCCAAAGAAAAAAATTTAAAAACCATTGTAATATACGTATAATATATTCGTATGGCTTGGTAAATACACATTAACAATAATAATAGTAATAATATTAAATTTAGGGTGTAACGATAAATCGCTTCCTAGCAATGCACCCCGGGCAACGTTCTTGACGGCTAAAGATTTACTACCACTGCCGGCTTCCGTACTATTCTCGTGAATCTCACAAATATCAACACACTTACAATGCACCGTAGTATGTTAATATGCTTTTATAAAATTTTGATGAAAAAAATTATACTAAAAAACGATATTTCATTGTTGTAAATGGCTCCCCTCTTCCCTCCCACCAAAAAAAAAAAAAAAAATTATAAATTAATCTGGATTGATCTTAAAAAAAACAAATTGTAGCCCGGATTATTAATGTTTACTCGTCTTTATACAGTTATTGAGGGGACGAGGAATTTTCGATAAGTTCAATTTACAAGGACGAATTTGCCAAAAAAAAAAAAAAAACAAATTAATACTTATTAAATAAGCAGTAAATATAAAATTATATTTTAAATATAATTTATATAAATTAAATACTTCCTTTGAGCACTGACAAAACGCACTACCTAATAAACGTTCCTGTCACGCGATTGAAGACCTAAGATCCGCATTGTGTTTATAGACAAAAAAAAAAATTAAGCTTCGTCACAGCGATTTTTTTGCTTTGTAATAGCAACAGAAAAACATACACGGAAATGTATACGTCGAACCCATTTGTTGTTTTGTCCAACTCTAATCCACGGAAATGATATGAATAACGTTAGATAATATTGTTAAAACAAGCGTTAAACCCTTTGTAGCCCGCTCGGTGGCCCGGCCAAAATTTTGTGCCACTGCCGCGTAATTTTGACGTGCGCTCTCGATAAAACTCGCGGACAATGATTGAATTTAACATTTAACATTTTGCATTAACATTTATATGGGAAAAGTTTTACGAAACATATACTGGTATATCGAACGATAACGATGAGGTGCGTGTCGCGCGCACAAAAGACTAACGGCGACAAAGAAATAATAGTCTATGGCCATTGCGGATACAACTAGTTTGTATCTACTGTCTACACAGGTTTTTGTGTAACAATCATCCATTATAGCACAAAACTAAAACACGATTTGCACTCATATAAATACTGTGAATCTGTTGCTCGTATAATTTGCTGATTATAAAATGCGAAAATAAAAAAATTTAAATTTGCATTGTTCGATTCTAAACAACGTTTCAAAAAAAGACAGACATGCTGGTATAGATAACAAGTGAGGAAGATAGTAGATGGGAAATTTAATGTTTATCTGCAAGCAACGTTGCACCATTGCTAACGAAAAAAATGATTTTTAGCGGAGTTCAGTTAATATCGATGCATTGTCAACAATATATGTGTCGTATTATGGTAAAATAATTAAATAGGCATTATATTTTTTTCTTTAATAATATTTGTTTAATATTGTATCTATATTCCCGTTTATCCTACTGTTTTCCCGGTTTCCCATGTTTTTCTCAGTTTTTCATATTTATTGAAGAAACTCTTGAGAAAATCGAAAAACGACCTCTTTAAAGTACTTTCCTAGTCCGATTTCCATTCAGAGAGGGTTACAATTTAAAATCAGAGCAATATTTTTGGTAGAAAAGTTGTTTACAGATAAAAAAAAAAAAGTAAAGGAATAAACAGCTTTGTAGAATGATGTAAAATGCATCCTTCGCTCCGTTCAGAATCTAGAATTTAACAATTTTTTTATGAATTTTGTATTGTAATTGGTAAAAAAAAAAAAAAATAAATTAAACAATTTTGGACCATTTATATTCAATAGCTATCAAATCCTACTTATTAAATAAGTGTAACCTACCAAGTCTAATAATCCAACGAGTGTATATAGAAACTTATTATGGTACGCAAGCGATGGCAATTATAAAACATTTCATTCATAAATAATGAAGTACTTGATTTTATTAAGATAATAATATTATGTAGTAAAATAGAATATGTACATAACGTTAGATTTTTCCACAATTTAAACTAAAATATAATGCACTGATGCACTATAAACTTACATAAACGAATCAGATACAAATAAAATACGTTTTTTAACAAATTTCGGTGGTCTAAAGTACTTGAAGAAGGTCACTCGGATGTCGGAACAAAATAAATAAATCAAATAAATAAAGCAAAGTTCAGCCAATAAAGCAAACAAGTTTAACCGGATACTGAGTTTTCACGCAGAGTTCTACAATTATAAATTTCGTTTCTAATAACGAATTTAACCTAACCTAACCTAACCTAACCTAACCTAACGGAAATCTGTTACTTCCGCGTATTTTAATTTTGTAACGATATTTTTTATGGCATTTTACTTGAATTGTCAACAAATTCTTCGGGAATTTTCTTTGCACACAAACGAGCCATCGAGTGTTACTGCTGGTTCAACAATATTTTAATGAACGCAAACAAGATTCACCGAAGGCAGAGTTCTACAGTTATAAAAAGGTGTGAATTTACGTGGCTGTTTGATGCAAAAACTTCAAGGTACCTACATAACATTATAATTATAAAAAATATAACAAAGTGGTAAATTGAACAGCCTTTTATGTATATGATAGTCTATTTGTTTTTAATTTGTATACGAGATTAAAGGAGCTGCATCGTAAAACATAGTTTAGGTGATAAAACAACATGGTACGAGATGCGTAGTATTATAAAAACGGTGTCATTTTGTACTATTTCTTTTGCTTTTATCCGTAAAAAACACGAGATGCAAACTGTTTGAAAATGAAAGTCGATAAAAAAGTTTTTATTCCATATAACAAGTTGTACTAACCAAGTTGTTACTTACCCAAAAAGTTATTGATCTTCATTATAACGGTGTTTAATTTTATTTAGGAAATTTAAATATTTAGACACACGCAGTTTTTCAATAATGTTGTTATATTATTATTATTTTATCCTCTTGATGGATAAATTGTAAGTGTTTTATTTTTAAAAATACGCCACAAAAACGCGAAGTTTTTAATATTAAAATTTAATAATTTAGTCATTGCAATTTTGAATTTTTGAATTTTCATCTACGAGTTGACGATTTCTGTTATTAACCATTTAGGCCTTTTGGGAAACTCGGAAAATGTTAACATTTTTTTTTTTAAATGAATGCGTAGTGAAAGAGAAAAAACTTCCTGTATTATTATCGCATCGTATTTTTGTAGTCCGTCGATAACGAACGCCGGTCGAATGGCATTCTATTTTGCTAGTGCAGGAAGACCAAAAGGTTTAGAAATATAAACGGGTTTTCATTTTTAATTAACTATCTGGAAAACGGCTATAAAATAGGACTTCAAACGACTTATTGAAAGCAAAAAAAAATCGGACAAAACGTAATTATTTTTTTGTAATGTATAACCTTAAAGGTACATCTGGTTTTCATGGTATAACGTTTATCTGCAAAAATTGAATTCCACCGCACACAACTAATGCATTTTATATACGAGAACAAAAAAAAATAGCGTTTTGACGTTCAGTGCCTTTTTATTTTGTTTTTTGTGCCTTTTTCGAACAAGGACGTAAATGTTTTGAATATGACGAGATTTTGTTTGTAATTTTTTTTCTACTTACATCGCTTCATTATTATTCGCAGCTAAACGTACACTATTTTTTAGATGATACCCATCGAATGTTTTATTGTCAATAATATAATGTATTATACTGTAGAACGAATTTCAATTGCTAAGGCGATTTTTGACGCTTTTCTTTTTCTCAGGGAGAACAACGACTTTTATTATTAACACAATAATAAAATATCAACCTCACTATATAATATTATATACACGACAAAAGAATCGGGTACGAAATGGTTTTAGTTTTACCGCAAGGTGTATATTCAATTAAATATACTAAAAATCAATCTAAAGTGGATATTTTTGTTTAACTTTAAATCAAAACGTATCCTGATTGGTTTGAGAATTGGTTAAATTGGGTGAAGTTAGATTATGTTGTGCTAAATAGTTTAGTTGGATTCATTTAAATTTCTTCGGTTAGGTAAGGTTAGGTTATTTTCGAATCCCATTCACATTGGGAAAATCGAACGATTCGTAACTTATAGTATTATCACTTAATCAGTTAAATATAATAGAACACAAATGAGAGTTACGTTACATTGTAATATTCAATAAAATATCAAACATGAAAAATGAACAAAACAAATGGTATTGTTAAGGTTGTGTTTTAATACGACCGGTTTTGATTTTAAAAATCATTATCGGGTAATATTGTGCAGACCAATTAAGGCGAAAAAAACGTAATAATTTCTTCGCCCCCGCTGCACTGTTCGCATTAATTTATTTATTTGTATATATAAATATGCATACGATACATTTATTGATAAATAATAATATCCCAAATAACAGAGACAAAAGATCAATTATCGTATTATGTCGTATAGCGGCGAACGCCGTCCGCAACCGTAGGATTACCATTCTGTATAATGCGTCGTGAATTCCATATTCGTACGGCCGCACTATTAATAATTGTTATTTTCGGTCTGGAATACTTGTCGGTCAAACAGGGTTTTCAAAACCTATGTACACACAATACGTTTAGTGGGTCCTCCGTGCGTGTATAACCAGAATATTATTATATTATAACCGATCACGCGCGCCGCCGAACAATATTATTATTATTATTATATTATATCCGTTGGATATTTTATTTCCGACTCGGTTGTTCACGGGAACCTTTCTGGTATTCGCGCTCGTCACGGCCAAAACTGTTATCGTCCATGCCAACGTCCCGATACAATACACGCCGGTCATTTTGTTCACGGTAATTTTCGCTCTCTAAAAAAAAAAAAGCTCGAGAATCAAAACAATAATATTATCATCGTGCGAAATAAGCCATCTTAGTACCGGTGGTCTGTTCGGTATGTCCCGTACGATCCACTCGGTATTTATCGCGTGTGTAACATTACTGAGTTGTCGGCTGTATGATTGAGTCCCGTCAGAGGTGTGTAGAATTTTACAATTACATCACATACATAATTGAAACGTTTGTCTCGAGTACCGAGTGTCATAATAATCGTGCACAACGGGCCGAGAGTGATAGACTGACGACAAATCATAATTGACCGGGTCGTGAGTGAGAAAAAACTTTGATTCCGAAGAAAGCCAATTAAATGGCTGCGTTTTATTTTCATGTACTCGTGAAAAGTTCCACTGACTTTCACGCGTTTTCACACTGAATGCACCGTCTAAAATCTTAATTCACTTATAAAATATTTTATGATGACTATGAATTATGTTAGCTATAAAAATAAATTGTATAAACACGATAGATACAATATCAATTGTTTTTCATATTATAACACATTATAATTCATAGCGTAAACAAATACTTCACGGGTTTATCTATACACTTTCCCGCTGCCAATACTGGCTGTATGTAAAGTTTTCATGAGAACACAGCTACTCATAGAGTCAGCTATCTAAAGCTTTTCCATTTAACTTGGATACTTGGTCAAAACAAAATTATTTTGTTTATAAAATAGGTACGTAAGCTAAAAATTGGTAAAACAAAATATCATCATTTACCTTTGATATAATGGACTACAAAAAAAAAGGCAACCAAACGCTGATTTGCACAGCTTTTATAATTTTTTTTCTTTTTTGTCCATTTTTAAACGTAAGCTTTTATTTTTCTGATCACACCCATCCCGTGTGAAAAATACATAGTACAACCTCCGTTAAGTATGCATCTTTATAGTTAGTAATTTATATTTTCTATACAAACTGTGACGCCATCGATAACAAGAATACTGCAATTTAAACAGTTATTTAAAAAACAGCTGTTTGACGTAACAATAAATTGCAATGGGGCGTGAAAACGTCTCGTTCTCTTCACGCACGGACTTGTTAAATTACTAGCAACGTTTTATATAGTTACACGCGCAGAAAACTTATATCATTGCCAATTGGATATTTTGGAGTCCGATAGACCTAGGTCTTATTGTCAACGTCATTGTACAGATTTCGTCAAAAATTATTGTTGTCTTTGGAAAGTAGTCACCGCCGATAGTCTAGAAGAAACGAATTCAAATAATGATTTGATTTTTTTTTTTTTCAGCAAACGCTATAATATTCACTATCCTGTTTTCCTTGTGGAAGAAAGCTGGGAAGATCGAGATACAGAGATCATATTTTTTTTTTCTTTCTTAAATACCGAAAGCAACGATAAATCACTGTCACGTTTAAAAAACAAATAACAAAATATTAAAAACGAAAAAAATAAAACGAATATTAAAATAATATTTTATCATTTTAGTTGTGTGTGATTTAAACACTCGGTGACGCTGTAAACCTTAAAAAATCTCATATTTTGAATGTTTTTGACGTATCATAACCTTTTGTTTACGTTACTTTATAATTACGCCAACACCACTGTAGTTGAATTTTCTACCGATTTTCGCAACAATCCTCGGAAACGTTGTCGCTTTTATCGGCTCACCCTGTATATTATTCGCGCAAATCTGGCGGGTTTCCCCTCTCGCTTAGCGCTCACCTTATTCGTGGAATATCACATCAATTTCTGGGGTATTATATCGTATATGGGATTATAATAATTATTGCATTAAAAAGGGATATTGCGGGTTTGGTCCGGGTGGTAGCAGATGCGGCCAATAACAATACCAGCGATTGTTTTGGAAACGATCGACGATTCGGCAGATTTTCGCATAGTCCACAAAAAAAAAAAAAAACTAAATTAAAAAACACCCTATGCATGGAATCTGACCCGAGTTTACGACTCGAGACCGCCTGCGATACTCATGCACTTGGATTTAAAACCGATTCTGGAAATAATGCAAAACCCGATCGTTTTCAAAGTGCATGAAAATTTCGATTACCATTTAAACAATACATAATTTCGACCAGATAAAACAGGAACTCAAAAATCGAGCATCCCGTCTCGAATACCACCACATTTCACTATCGATGAATTTGATTTTGGAATCCACGCACGAATTCATCAGGAGTGTTTATTTGTCTTCGATTGAACGAATCGCAATGATGAAACCTTTTTCAATCCACCCCACTTTTCTCCTCCCTCGTGATAAAATCGCAAACACGACACCACGTCTAAGACGAACATATTTTTATATTCGACACCATAAGGATTTCACAGCTCACGGTCTTACAAATAATGAGTTTCAGGAAAAACATGTTTTTTGTACCGGTAAAAATACGCTCTGAAAGTTTCGATTTCTAGAGCAGGTGCAACGGTGTATTCAGACGCGGAGATGTATTTCTATATTATGATAAGTTCAGCACCCCCGAAAATCCGAAAAAATAACACCGAGCACATATAAGTCGAACGTGACGAAAGATATCTGTATTTATAGGAACCACGCTTTTCGAAAGCAACACTATTATTATATATCGACCGATTTATTTTATTTTTTAATAAAATCTACCCTCGGCATATACCATTTTTTTTTTTTTTTTTTTTTTTTTTTTTTTTGTATTCGATATTTTTATTATTATTACTATTTTTTTTTTTTTTAATAACAAACAAACATTATTATTATGTTTGGGACAAAACCCAACGTACCGATAATAATTCAATTCACCAACGTAAACGGCGTGTTTCGTCATATAATATGATTCTTATATTGTATAGTAGAACCGATGTCGAAGAAAATTTAATCATTTTGTAATCTAAGAAATTTTTTTCGGGCAAAGGAAAAGCGATTGCATCTCGATTACACGTTTAAGCCGATCCTCGAAACTGAGTGGGAATGTAACGAGGTGAATAGGAAACAGATACCTGCATATCTAAAAATAGCTATTCACAATAATACAATACTTCAAGTTCTCGAAAATTATCGTATGGTACGAGATTATGAGTATACTTAGTGAAAAAAAATTTACTATAGTTTTACTCAAATATATTCTCGGAAAACACGGTTTTGGTCAGTAATATAATACTCCGTGCGGATTTTTACCTGATGGTGCCAGCTTATTCTATAACCGTATAGAGTCTTTGATCAGATTTATTTTACATTGTCAATAATTTATCATTGCTTATAATATACAAACTGAATTTCCCACACAATATATTATCCTATACCTACCCGACTTTCTATCTATATCAGTACCCTACTCACGGTCAGTCAGTGTTGGTATGGTCTATTATAATTAAATAATAATTTAAATTATAAATTTTTTAAATTATAATATTAATTAATCTTTTTTAAACAAACATTTTTGTCATGGAAACGCATTGTACACAACATTGTTGTAATCGTTTTACCATAATATGGTATATATATTGTTGGTAAAGCAACACTATCAACTGAACTTTGCTCAGAATCGTTTTTTGTTGGCGATAATTTATCGTTACTTACAGATATACATTAAATTCCCGTCTGTATCCTATCTTCCCAATTTTCCGCATCTACAACAGTGACTGTGCGAAGTATGTCCGTCCTTTTTTATCTTTATACAACTTTTTATTTATTTTTGATAAATATCTAGATGATATCATTCATCAATTATATATTTTTATGTATGTTTTTTTTAATCACAAACTACCTTGTTGATTAACAAACATTACAACATTATAACTTATTTTTAAAATAATATATTAAACACACCACACGTTCTTCAGTATACCGAAGCCCATTGCTGTTACATTTCTAAATACGTTATCTTTTATCTTGTCTGGATAAATATTTCCAAATTATTTAAATATTTACCTTATATTAATTTATCCAGATAAATCATTCCGTATAGATGTAGTATTTCAAGGTTTGACATTTATGAGTTTAAAACGCTAATGTTAATTAAATAATAAGTTTAACTAGTTACAATATAAATAATTTCTACGCCAATTCCAGAGTCCGATTTAAGGGTGAATTTTTTCGTGTAAAAAACTCCCTCTCCGCTCCAAATCTGAAAGTGTTATTTTATATAAATAAGAAAATTTAACTTCATCACAGATGTTTGTGTATTACATATTGGTTTGACAATTTATTTATTCTTAACTTATAATAGAATTGTAAATTATATAATTGTTTTTAAAAATGTATCTAATCTATACCTAAATAATTATAGTTATTCGTGTCTATAACCTATACTTATTTTGAATATTTTAAAAATGTTTAATAATCATACGTTTTTAGTCTGAATCATTCCTACATTTACTTAAAATATTACTTTTATGAATTATAGTAAAATAATAAAAATGTGTGTGTGTGTGTGTGTATTATAACTGAAAACATTCTTTTATCATTATCAAAAATAAATATTTACCTAGTTATTATATTTTATCTAGTTTAAAATGTCAGTATCTTTCCTGAAATCGTTGGGCTACGGTACACAGTATATCCGGATAATTATGGCAATAATAATACGACATTTTTTATAAGGAATACTTCCGGATCAACGGATTTCCGCACGCGCTTTTATACAACACGCCGTCAAGTTCCCACCGTCGCCGAATCGAAAAACGGGCGAACGATAATTATTTTTTCGGGCCTTTCATCGAGACGGAAGCGCCAGACGAACGTTCGCAACGTTTTCAGTTTACAACAATTAACCTTAAAATATTTCCAGTAGGTATTATATAATATATAACCTTCTTTTATTATTATTAATTTCGGTTTAACGAGACGGTTATTTTGCAAATGACATTCAATTACGCGTACGCGCTGTCGTCGTCATCGTCAAGCTTGGTATAATTCAATTACCTACCTACCAACGTAATAACTTTTGAAAATTCGTTTAGATTTTTTACCGATGTTGTTCTTTGAGTTTTGTAGAATTTTTTTTATAAGTACAAAAAAATAAAATCATAAAAGAACGCGGAATCGAATATGAATATTATTATTATTTATTATAATTAAAAAAAAAAAAACTCCCGGTATAATATATACGAGAATGCGAATAGACTTTCAAGATGTCTAAAAAACAAAAAAAACAAAAAATCATAATATGTCATACAAAACGAAGAAACATCCGTCGTCCGATGTACTTTTCTTTTTTCTTTTTTTTGTTCCTAAAACACAATAGCCCTGCAAAGTCTTATCGCTATCAAATATTATGTATGCATGTTGCATGTATTATACTGACTGTGCAAAATCGGTTTTAAAATATTACATTTTTTTTAATTAAAAAAAAAGTAATATATAGTTTTCACATCCTTCTTTTTACCCGAGTAACTCATATACAACCCCAGAGGCGAACTCGGCGTGATTCCTTAATTTCGGACGGTATAAGATACATAAACATTTTCTATTTTCTATATTATATTATTGTGATACCAGAAAACATTAATAGAAAATTCAAATTTGAAAAAACCATTCGTTAATATCATTTCGAACCCGTACATTTTTTTAGATTCTAAATTTAGCGAAGAATGTATTGGTTTTACAAAGATGTTTATTTTTTTTTTATGTGAACACTTTTTCTCTCAGAAAGCTTACTCCGATTGTCAAGTACAATAATAATACAGCATTACTGTCAAAAACGAAGATGATCGAAATTCATTAACACGGCATTAATAATCACAAATAGTATCAAAAGAACAAGTGAACAATTTTTACTGGTAAATTTGGCAATAAGCATCAACGTCTCGTTAAGAGTAAATTTTTTTTTTTTCATGATGAAATAATTTAAAACTATTATAGTAAAGTATTAGTATCTATGGTCAATTATACGTTTTTCAGACATTTTTCAAGATAGATGGGACAAAAAAATGATTTTTTTCAAATTACGGCACAATGATTTTATTATTTTAAATTTTTACGCTTTTGTTTACATCAGAAATACTGATCCAATAGAAAATCGAGAAGAGACCTTTTTTCGTTAAATTATTAATTTAATTAATTAGAAAGCAATTGGTTCTTTTACTTTCCCTGTAGTCTTTTTAAATAATTAAGAAAAACTGAGAAAAAAAAATGTAAAATGAAAACTGTCAAATTTATGGCATTCCGATTTTATTATTTTAAATTTTAGATTCTAAGTGTAGTGAAAAATGTATTGGTTTTAGAAAAATATTTATTTTTTCTTCTTTTTTTTACCATTTACTTCAATTCTACCAGAAATCTTGCTCCGATATATACGATGCAGACCTTTTTCTGAAACAAAATTTTCTTAGACTGGTATTTTAGGGAGATCAAGGGGGAAAACGGGAAAATGTACGAAATATATAGTAAAATATTACGATTTTTATTTTTTATAGACCTATGAATTATTTTTATACATATTTTTATTTAAAGTATTACGTTGAAATGTATATCGATGAAATTACTTTTCTGAATTGTCAGAGTGTTAAAACTTCCTGTTTCGTTTCTTTGGCTATGTTTAAAATTTAACACTCTTCAATTCAAAATTTTAGTTTAGCCACTGGTTCAAATAAAAACACGAAACAATGTTTATTTATTAGGTTATTGTTTCATTGTTTGACTTTATAAATTGAAATCTCCTGGCCTGATTTTGAATCTATCATTGCTCCTGGTAGTGTAAAAAGTAGGATATATACCTACCCTATATAATACATAGCTTATATAAATCTATCTGCTTATACGCTCTCATGCTTGAAATCCTTAAATGAAATCACATTTTAAAACAAATAAAGATTCATAAACCTATGAATTATGTAGGTATAGAGATATGTAGTCATATACGCTGGATTGAGCATGTAAATCTAGTTTAAAATAAAGTCAGGAAAATGTCCTATACATTTACATAGCTTCGAAACATTTCAGATAAGATAAAACTTCTCGTAGCTTATAGAACTATCATTGGACCCATTATATCGTACGAAATCATTGGTTGGGGTGGGGCTTTTAAAAACGTTCGAATGGCATCACAAACAAATCGAAATCGTCTGTTAAAATTTGCTCTTAATAAGGATTGATTAACGCACACAATTGAATTATTCAAAAATGTCTGTATACTAACAGTTAAAAAACTTTTTTACGAAGTTATCGCAACTTATCTTAACAAAAATAAATTACTTATAAACACTCGGCACATAATATCATCACAAGATTAGCAATAAAATATTTTATACGTGATAGTAACTATAAAACGATAACTGAAATGCAAATCGAAATTCCTAACTTGTTGCCATAAACTTTATTGAGTTCAAATCGTAATTCTTTTAATATCGGTAAAGCCTATTGACTAGGTTTGACAAATTTTCAGTGTACCTAGTATAATGCATTGAAAAATAATAATAGTTCATTTAAATAAACTAGACTAATATTGTCATTTATTTAGTTAGATCATCCGTGGTTATATAGTTAGATCATATGGTTGTATAATGTATGTGTTGTATAAACTAAATTAGATTCCTAAATTAGGCCCCCATATCAGAGTGGGGCCTAGTATTCTTTTATTACGAGAAAAATAAAATATTATATTATTATTACCATATTATGGTAATTCATTTTAATAAACCGTATGCAACGATAAAGTATTGCAAATAAAAAAATGATTCTGAGTGGAGGAGTACCTATTATTTGTGTGTTTTTCCACTATAGATATAATAGGTAATACAGAAATAATAATTTGAAAAAACTTAAACAATTTCCTAGGGGTTCAACTGTTTAAAATTACGATAAATGTTTCGAATAAAGTACAGCCATTGTGTTTTCGAAAAAAAAAAAACCATTTTATAAATTATAAATTTAAATAAAACTATTAAATATTTTCAAATAAAATATCAGAAGAAAACTCCGTCCGCATTTTTTGGGGTATGTCATGAATATATTGGTGGATCATTTGACTAACCGAAAAAAAAAATTTTATCTTAGTAAAAAAACGAATAGCTTCGCTGTTACATTATCAAATCCAAAAAAATATACAATAAATCAAAATACGTGGATTAATGTTTACGAATTGTTCACGTTCGATAGGTAGATATACAAAACTTATAATTTGTACCTACTTTATTATCGACACGGTGAACACGACCACCTCATAATTTGAATAGCGGGTACGCCTTTTCTTTGATCGGATTGCACATGTATATCTATATATATATATATATATACATATTTGAGAATATCGCCGAAGTTATTGTTTTTATCAGAACACAGAAATACGAAATCGAAAATATTAATATTATATTTCCGTCTTGGAACGGTGCCCGAAACACCGCACGACCGTGTTATACGTGGTCATGAGAATATATTAAAAGATGTTAGCTGATATAGTATACTTAAACATTTTTATTATATTTTCCAATGCGGTGTCTTTCATTTTTTAGATAAAAAAAAAAAAAAAAACAGAGTATTGATTTCGAAACGCCCGAAGACCAAAAAACGAATAATACTTTTATACTACGTTTTAACCACGTCTCACTGCAGAAATCGTATTCATACTGTTCAATGGTTATAAGCATTATTAGTGTGATGGTTTTGTTGTTTTGAGAATTATAAACAAAAACGATATTATCAGTGACCTTTTTGAGTGCATTATTACTTTTTATTCCTCAGTTTACCCGATCTACCCTACATTGCCTTAATAGTATATCGAGTACTTGTACCGTTTTTTGGGGGGAAGGGAAGTTAACTATAAAATATCAAGTACAGTTGATTGTAAACTTTTGGCACAGACCCTACCTATAGTAGTTTTGGTTCGTATTCTCGATCCCGTAACCGTGTTTAACACTTGCATATTCTCATAGATTTGTTTAACATTTGTTTAACAACTTCATTTTTGTATTCATTTATTTTCTAACAAACGCCATTAGAAATTGCTTATATTCCAATGGAGTTTGTTAATCTTTGATAATCTGTACTGTTCCAAGTAAAAAAAAAAATCGCTATCAAGAGTCGACATTTATCGTTTATTAAATAGTAGAAATAAAAAAAATTTAAAATAATATTAAATACGAACTGGAATATATGTTATTTAATTTATTTTTTTATTGTCATAAGGAAATGCATTTTGAATGCATATACCTTTATAAATGTTAATCGACATAATATTATATAACTACTCTTTAAATATTTATTTCACTTAAATTAAAGTAAAGTCTACTGCGGAGCGAGTAAACAATTGCCGTATTTGAAATACGTATATTATGTACCCATCGTTTTCGTGGAAAACAAAGAGGAAGTAAAGAAAAAAATCCCTTTAAAAAAAAAAAAAACTGAGCGAAATACATTTTTTTTAACACTATTTTCTACTGAAAAACGTGAATATGCCATGCGATGCGTCCACCAAATTGTATCGAATTAGATAAAAAAAAAAAGCATGGTAAACGGGTTCAAATACATGCATGTTAAACTTGCGTAAAACGAAAGTATGTAAAAATAAATAAGTTGCCGAACAAGTGTTCCTAGACTCGGTGAAAAAACAAAACTTTTTTTCATCGTTCTACGGATTAATGACAGTAATATAATAAAGTTCTTTCCGTTCGTTCAAAAATCGGCATTATTAAACGCGTGATTCGTATATGCATATATACTAAAGCTTCTGTATCTATCAATCTTTGGAAATATGGGCTTAAAATTATTTTCTACGGATTTCAATACGGTCAAATTAAATCAAATAAAATTGACAATATAACAAAAGAACTGAAAACGTACTAAAATAAAAACATGTACTAGATCTAAACATGGACAACCAAACAACAATAATAGATAAAGGGATATCCAAATGTAAAGAAATCGATAGTGTAATCAACAGGCTTAAAAATTATAAAAACTCAGAGGACAACAGCATAGCGATAAAATTATTCAAAAGAGGTTGTGCAACATTGACAATCAAAATTAGAGATGTCATTAAAATCGAGAAATGGAGAGCATACCAGAAGAATGAAAAACAGCAATAGTGCGTCCAATATAATTATTATGGAGGTATGTAGGATAGGCCTACGAAAGAATTCATTATGTGTGAAAGGTGGATGATGGCTTTTTTTGGTAGTTGTTTGATGATAGGATAAGTTATTAGGTCATAACCACATCAATGAATAAATATTTGATAATTTCCGTATTCTATAAGCCATAAATTTTAGTGTGAAATTTTCGGATCCAGCTTCGAGGTGTTTTTGGCGATTCAGATTAAATATAAAAGGCTGAGAAAACTGAAGTTCGAAGTCACTAAGCCATCAAAGAAAAAAATTAAGCTTCAGCAAAATTTTTTTTTTAAAACTTAATAAACACCAACAATATTGCATTATACGAATTGTAAATCTGGTATACATTTCTACGTGATTATAATTCGTCCGTCCTAAAAACTTGTCAATAACCTATAAAGATGAACAATAATATTTATATTTTAGTAGCCACCAACTAGGTTGAATTTATTTTCCAGAAACTGATAACAAAAGAAATAAAAATAAACTAGAATGAATATTAAATTTACAAAGTCAGCCCTCATTTTCGCAAACTCTTTATTTTTATGTCGGTAATTAATAAATACTAAATTGTCAGCACATTGTTTTAATCACTTAAAAAATATGGTCTTTCTTGCCCGCTATGATGAAAATAAATCACTTTCTAATATTATAAGACCGAAAATCAAAAATTCTGATATTAAAGTACTATAACCTCTTATATAGTTGAGAAAATGATATGCTTCGCAAAAAGTACCGTGACTTCCTTTATAAACCAACCAAATCAAAAGTGCTACAAAAAAAGTTAATATAAAGTTTTTGATTGGAAAATGATTTCAAGCAGAAAATGTGTGTAAAACACAAAAAAATTAATACAAAATAAGATATTGCATAGTAAAATCAATACATTTTTCGTTTCGCTAAATATGTAAAAAAAAAAAAAAACAAATAATATTTATAACATTATATTATTTTAATAATATCACGTAAATTCGAACGAGTATAATAATAGTATATAAGGAAAATCTGTTTTCGACTGATCACGGCATTATCATGATCTTTGTACGTGTTATTATTATTTGTAGGTATTATCATTCGTGGTTTTCGTTGACGTTCACATTACGGTTTAATATACAGGGTAGAGATTATTCCCGAGCGTCGACAGTACCGGGACCGGGACCTCCAGCGGCGGCGGCGGCGGTAACCTTCGCTCCGGGAATCTTCTTTCTCCGCGGTGGTGGAGGAAATCAACTTCACTAAGCCTCGGATAATATTATTATTACCCTGTATATATATATATGTATATGTATGTACATATAGAGCGATCGGTATACATGTATACGCGTCTCGTCGACGCGAGGGAATTAAAACGTTTCCGACGACGACGTGGGTCCGGGACGTGCTTCGGGCGGAGAAACTCCATCGGTCATTTATCACCCCGACCAGAAACCCCGTACACACCTACATATATATTTTATTTATTTATTTATTTATTTATTTATTTATTATATATATATATATATATGAAAGATCCGTCTACCACCACTACCACCCGCACGGATGTCACGTAGGACGGCGGCGATGACGCACAAAAATAACGTATTTATGTTGCACGAAACGATTTCCGGCCGCTCCGCTCTCGCGGTTTTTTTTCAAACATCATCCCCCCCCCCCCAAACCCTATCGCCTAGTCTCTTCCGGACACTACATACCGTAATTCACCGCAATTCATACCGTGAATGACGGACGTAAAACCGCATGAGAAAAATCCGATTGAAACTTGAGTTATCTGATTCCTGATTCTTCGGTTCCATCGGTCTTCATATGTCTATATGTATTTATGCGTTACTGTGAAAATTGTCCCAGTGATCGTTTCCCCCGCTGGTACGCTGGTTCTTATTTTTATTTTTATTTTTTTTTTATTTCGTGTGTCTACGATAATTTAAATCATTTATAACTTTTGTTGAACATCAATTTTTATTTAAGGAAAATTTATTTCTATAGTAATAAGAAGTAACTACTAATAACACTAATAACACATCACTGATAATACTTAGAACGATTTGTATTCTTATAAATTGCAAAATGGTTATTAAACATGTTTTTTCTTCCTATAGACAATGTAAATTCCTAATTAATATTGTAAAAGTATAAAAATTTCATATAAAATATGGCCTTTAATGTAAGTAAATTGTAGTTCCTTTGCAGAAACCGGTGAACTATTATTAACTATCGTGAAATTGGACCAAGAGTTAAAATTCACATTGAAACTCAAATTATTGATTTTATTTATTTATGCAGGTAAATATGCACCGGTGAAGTTTTACTCCCTGGTATTTTACCGAGGAGGTATATATTTTCTCTGTTGAAAATTTATCGAGGTGAGTAAATATTTTTTAGCGAAGTTTTATCGGATTAGGGGTAAAAAAAAGAGAGTTAAATTTTGCGGTTATACCGATATATTCCCTATATAGCTAAAATAACAATACGCATTACTCATGTTTTTCAATACCGTAATCGAAAATATTATGTAGGAACAGTGTCAGTGTACAATTAATTCTTGAGTAAATTAAATTATAATAGCATTATTATCGTAGATTTTTCAAACACATTAATATTCTAGTTATAAAAATAAAGTCTCTTAAAAATTTTGGACAAATACGACTGATTTGGATCCTATGGTAGAGCGATTATTGGTGAACAACGTGATACAACACCGCAAAAACATTTTATGAAAAAAATTAATAAAACATCTGCGATCATAAAGCCCGAAAAAAATTAATTTTTTATACGCGCATTGGACGCCCTAACGTCTGTTCATTCGAAATTAATTGTTTTTTATAACGGTTTTTCAAAACGTTTTAATGACTTTTTTGTGTATTTTATTTTTTTTTCTTTACCACACAATCGACGTGCTCAGCACGACAGCGCGCCACCGCCGGGGAATACCGACGAATCTTGTGCGGGGACCCGACAATAATAATAATTAAGCGCGTACATTACACGACCGCCGCCGCCGCAGCCGCCGTAGTCATGTCGTTCGTTTCGGAATGGCGGTTGTGTGATGCGATATGATATTGAAAACAAACGTTTTAAAAAAATATATATATACTCGAACCGTATTTACAATAGAAATATACGCATGCGCGTTTGTGTATGTGTGTTTGTGCGTTATCACGGTGCAGTGCAAGGAAAAAAACCCGTTTGGAATTTTATTCGTTAATGAAAAATAATAATATAAATCCACAGCGGCCTCGGTCGTTTTAATAATTTGAACGCACGAGTCCCGTTCGTACGTTCCTTTGTAGTGCATGGGGATGGGATTTTTTTTTTTTTTCGAATTTGTCTCTTTTCAGACTTTGGCCCTACTATACGTACATTATACTATGCTATTATAAATATACGACGACGTTAAACAAACGGAAACAGGCGACGAATATCGTGCGGCGGACCGTTATATTATTATTATTATTTTTTTTTTTTTTTTTCATAATATTATTACGCAATATTAATACATGACGGTGAATATTTAAAAAAAAAAAAAAATGTATATAATATACACACACATTTTTGTATTATTCTTACTCACGCGCAAGGGGTCCGTTTAAGAGCTGCCATAGCTACTGCTGCGACTCCACAAAAACACAGAATACGAGTACCTATTATAGGTACCGTTTTTTAATGGCGAAAAAGAAAATAAAGAACGAAAAATAATAACACTGACGTTCTCTGGGCGAAAACGCATCGTAATAATAATAATAATAATATATCCGCCGACGGCCGTCGATCCGGCTCTTTATATTTTCGTACGAAAGTGCGTTGGCTGCGCCTCCTGCTCCGCCCGTATTACAGTTTCCTGCAGTCATCCGAGTAGTCGCAGTCGTTGTCATCGTTAAAGTGTATATTATTATTGTTCGAGTAAGTGTATAATATAAAAACTGCAGGGAGAACAAAATAAACACGCGTTTTAATTGAAGATCCACTCGTTAAACGCGGAGGTACCTACTTTTATTGCGATCCGTCTTTTTCCGTCAGTTTTTTTTTTATTATTATTATTATTATTTCAACGAGCTATTATACACGTATAATGCATTTTATACGAAACGACTGCGATGACGCGTATAAACGTCGAATATAATAGTATAATTATTATAATTATTATTATATCACACTTATACGACGCGGCGCTTTCCCGAGATGGTGTGTGATATACTAGCGGCGGGTTGTCTATTAGGGGTAAGAAAAACGCAGGTTTTTTTTATGTGTTTGGATTCGCAATAGTTTAATTATGTTTATGTTTCTAAATGCCTATTCGATTATTTTATTTGTGATATTTTGTAAACGGTTAAGTCAGTGTTTGGCAAATTCCTCTCATAAAATGAACTCATTCCCATTTACCGTTTCTGAGCGGAAAAAAATAATGTATTCCACGTCCATCGTTTCTCATTTTCTTAATGAGTACTATCTACATTCATATTCGTTAAAATTTAAAATACGATCCAGATAAAAAATTCTTTGTAAACATATTGTTCTTGAATAATAAAAGAAAAATACAGATTGTAAATTTTACCTATAAATTATAAACAAAAAAAGAACCGATACTGCTGATGGGTATAGTATTGTTGAAGGTCGAAGGTAGGAAGATAACATATAATAATCATAATGGTTTTTTTAATTTACAACTATTCATAAGAAACGAAAAAACATTCTTAACGAAAAACGATTCTGCAAGTCAAAGTTTGTTTACACATGTTTTTTAAGGTCTTAAAAATAACTATTTTTTATCAAAACTATTTAAAAAAAAATGCTTCATTATATTTACTTTTTTAGATTCAGAAAGGAGCGAGTTATCTATTGGTTTTATTATGAGGTGTGTTTTTCTTCTGTCTGTAAATAACTTTTCGAACAAAAAACTTGTTCCAATCGAAAAATTACAACAGATCGTTTTTGTTGAATTATGAATCTAGCTATTTAATGCGATATTTCTATTTTTCTAATTGTTAATAAGATAACAACAAATCGCGTCATCAATAAAATAGTATTACCATTCAGAAGAAAAATACATTTCCATCGTAATTGAGGAAATTTTTGGATTCTCTAAGCTGTTTCCCTTAAAAATTGAGAAAACTTAGAGAAACTGAAAACTGACAAGTTTACGGCGTTAAAATTTCATTATTTTAAATTTTGTACGGTTCAAGTTTTCTACCAGAAAAATACCAACGTTATTCCCGCTTTCCCTATATTTTCCCAATTTAAGAAAAATACAATGGAATTCATAATTGATCTTAATGATACTTGGAAATAATTTCAATAAAATACTAAATAATAAGAGGTGCGTTCTAGATACAATGTAATTCGTCCCAACCCAAAATTTGTTTTATGTGATAAAATTAAATTGGGTAATTATTGTTTCAAATGTTAAAAGTATTTCCCCATACTCTTGTGGACTTGGTGATATTTAAATATTGAGTGGCACCATATGAGGAGTGGTTGCAGCGGGACAAACATATTATTCCGTTATTTTCCTCATTGAGTATAGATAAAACGTAATGAATGAAAAAAAATAGATATCTAAATTCAATTTTCATTAATATATTTTATATTTGTCTCGTAAATAATAAATAGACATATATCATATTGAAATTTCAACGAAATAAAGTCATTTCATTATTTATAATATAACAGTTTTGCATGACAAAAAAATAGTTCTTGTACCTCTAATAATAATGTAAATTCACGAGAACCAATAATATTTTTTAATTTAATACAATTTAATAATACAAATTTAACAAATTTAATTAAAAAAAAAAAAAAACCAAAAGCCACGTACACACGATCCGTAACAAATCGTGAGACCGACAGTTGTCAAGACCGATCGCTTGTATTTAATAATATGACTGTATATAATATTCATGCGAACGATAACGACTGACAATCTATTTATGTGTGCGGTACCTGATGAATTTCAAACGAGTTTGAATTTTTATTGGGTGCCTATACGGACGATTTTAACACCGTTCAAGCGAACGTCGATGTGACTGTATTATAATATAACACAGCAACGAATGACAGCTTTTTCCTTCGTTGAGTCACTATCGGCCCGATTTCACACAATTCCTCCAATTTCGTAAAAATTAAACAGAACTTTTCAATGACAATCTTATTGAACGTGCGACTTGTCTACTATTATAATACCGACTGATACCCATTCAGAAGAAAAAGTTACGATTGTTTTAAGAGGAAAACTTGTAAAACGTTCCAACCTTAATAGTATTAGATTTGGAGCAGACCGAGGGAACTAATGGTTGATAAAAAGCCGAAACAAAATAATAGAAAAAACAACAAATCGCCGTTAAATCAAAATTCTTTAAGTAGATTGGTGAAACACATTCAAAATTCGAATTATTTTACGGTTTCCAGTAAAATAAATCTATTTGTATTTCCAACATGTATCCTAGTAAGCAACCTAAAGAATTGTAATATTTTTTCAAAATGATTATCCGTTAAACTTAATCCCTGCAATCTTGTCACCGATCCACTTAAATAAATTGTTATAAACAAAACCAGAACTCGATTATCGACGCGATTTACAATCGAATAGAGAAGAAAGTGTAAAAAGCGATTTGTATAAAAATAAAATATTTTAAAATAAGATCGCTGTTTGCCTGTGAAAAACTATATAAAAGAAATCGATCTTTGACAAACTGCTTTATCGTTCCACAGGTGGTCGGTCTTTGACCAATGTCAGGTTTTTTTTCACGCAATTAGATTGACGACGCGCGATGGTCAGAGAGACCCGACCGGCAACGCGGCGACGCTGTGAAATTGCCTACTCCGACAGCCGTTTAATAAATGTAACGTGATAAATAAAACGCCGTTTTAAAAGACACATTGGGCAAGTGTAGTTTGAGCATTTAAATTAAATCGGCCACCAAAAACGGTTCAATTGGAACACCCGAAAAACGCAAAAATATTTTAGTAAACAGATTTGCGACCGGCCGCACCTTATACATTTGCAGCTCGAGGTGGCTGTGTCAATTGCTACACCCCTCCGCCTACAATCTCCCAAATACACCCCTGACCCAAATCCCGACCCGTTGAAATATTTCGCTTTAATTATAAAACTTGTGGGTAATGGCTATTATACGCGTATTGTATAAACGCGCTAGAGGTCTGAAATGCGATATTTTACTAGAATAATATTATGATCTAAAAAACAATAATGTATTTTATTATTCTATACATTTTTAATTGAAAAACTTTCGAAACATTTTTATTGCGTTGTGTATGCGATATAAACTACAGCAACCAGATATTATTTGAAATCGTATATTAAAACTTACGGTGACGACTCAACATGGGATTTTGCAGTGGTAAAAACAAATGAATTGATACTGCCATTGTTGTAGGTGGAAATTTGAAAAATTAGGATAAGTAAATACGTTGTTTAAATTATATCCACACAGAACAATAATGCATTGCTAACGAAAAACGATTCTGAAGTTCGATTAGACATTATTTAAAAAGACTCATCAAAATTTGATCCTAATAAGCTTCTACTAAAACAACTTCATCACGTTTAACTTTTTTTTTTAACCACCGCATACAAGTTATAATAAACATCGTTAAATTTTCAAGCATTTCCATAGATACTAAAATTGTATCTGCATAATACTTATCAAATAAGAAATAAAATCAAAAATTTAAAATGCCTATGAATAGCTTAAAAATTCCTAGAATAATTCGAAAATTCTAATATAGTTATTAATTATTATTTTTAAAATATAATTATTCTGTCAAAAAAAAAATGAGAAAAACTCTCTACGATAACTCAAATCCAATTTAAAATAAAAAAAAAAACCAAATTCAAAAATAACAAAACCGTTAATGCCGTAAACTTCCTTGTATTTCCTACGTATTTTGTCGTGTTTCCAAATTATTACGAAAATTGTTTGGAAAATCAAAACAATACTCTCTAAGTCACCAACCAGATCCAATATCTAACAAAAAAATATCTTTTGGCATTTTTTGATTAGGGCCAAATATCTGGTAGAATAGTTACTCACAGAAGCAAAAAAAAAAAACATTCTAAAACCAAACATTTTCCATTTAAAAATGGTTGTAGCGAAAATCGTCAAGATGATTTTCGTTCATTTAAATTAAATTAAGAAAATGTATAGAAAACAAAAATTAAATTATGTTATTGTTTGACGATTGTTCGATGAAATAATATAATGTATAAATAATAATATTACGAACATTTCGAAATGAAACCCGGATTTTCATTTTTTAGACAGCCTGCCTGTCATTGATAATTTGTTTTTGTTGATCCACAAATTCCAAAAACTATTGTATCTATATAAAAAAAAAAAAAAACAACTACTAAAATAAAATATAATAAAATATATTCAGCGCTATATATATATAAGTATTTACCACGCAGTTGCCAGATTCGAAACGAAATTCGGTCAATCAATATTATTAACTCGCATTTTGACCACCTCAGCAAAATCTCAAAAGAAAATTCACGATATAAAATGGTTCTAAAAAAAACTGATTATTGAATTGTAAAAAATGCAATTAACTCCAACAGTTCTCCGAAATCGAGCTATCAAAGATCAAGTGAATCAAGTGCGCAGTTGAAACCCCGGCGTTTAGTGTCCGTGTAATAATTAAAAGACGTCGATGATGACGTTTTCCTCATCCATTTGGGCCGTTTAACGTTACTCTAGGTTTTATGCGTAAAAGAAAACAATTAAATTACATAAAGACAAACTATGATAAACGCATACATTATGTACAAACACCATATATGCAATTGTTATTTCTTTCGTTTTATCTTTTTTGTCGCAAAATTGAAAATAAACAAAAAATATAATCGCCAATATTTATATCAAAGCTGATATATATATTTTTTTTTTTTTTTAATCACATGAATAATCGAGAATTTATTATATGATAATAATTTAGGTTGCATCAACGCAATAGTTAATATTATGTACCATTCAGTTTAGGTGGTAGGAAGGGACGATCGTGTTTTCGCACAACATGCGCAATATGTTATAATATTATGCTTTTTTCGTGTAAAGAAATTTGTTTTTGTATTTTGTTATTCTTTCGAGTTTTGATTTTCAATAAAAAAAAAAAAAAAAAAAAATATATATTTTAAGTGTACCATTTTAGATTCTGAGTGAAAAAAGGAACATTGGTTTTACAATAGCGTTTATTTTTTTATTTTATGTGAATTTTTTTTCTACTAAAAAGCTTACTCCGATTATCAAGTATAGCACCTTTTTTAAAAGGAAATATTCTCTGAATGTTACTTTTAACAGGTCATTTTTTGAAATTCTCATAAATATTCAAGATAATCAGAAAAACATCGGTCTTTAAGTTAAAAAAAGATTGAAAGATTAAAAATAAGGTTGTCATTAGCAGCAGTTTTTATTTATTTTTTATTATTTTTTTTTTTAATCTTTTTTAAACGATCATTTTTGTCATGGAAACGCACATTGTTTTAATCATTCTACCATAATATGGCATAGTAACATATATTTTATTGTTGACAAAGCAACATTATCAACTAAACTCCGCTTAGAATCGTTTATTCGTTAGCAACGGTTTATCGTTATTAACAGATGTACATTAAATTTCGTCTATTTCCTACCTTCCCAATTTCCCACCTACAACATTGTCTGCGCCCACAGGCGAAGTATGTCCGTTCTTTTTATTTGTTTTTTAGCCGTTTCAAATGTTTTTTATTTTAATTTTACAATTCAGCAATCTCTTCTATTCCATTACGAGATTTCCATATAAAGAGAGCGTTGAAAAATCGCTTGCGCCACAAGGAAGCGGTAATGCTGAAAAGGTTGAGAAGCACTGTTATAAAACGATCTTTATATTATTATTAATATCAGTAGTGGTAGTGTATTACGTTCGGGGTTAAATAGTATGTACAAACCGTTGATACGGGTTACCTACATTATTGTGTCGAAGCGAAAACCGTGTTTTATGATACCTAGATATTGGTAATAATTGAATCGCGTATCGTTCCGAATGAACATTCTTACATAATATTATAACGCGTTCGGCCGGAACCTATTGTAATAAAGTTTTTCGATATCCACCTACCTACCTTATTTCTCACGATTTATCCTACCACACGAAAGCGGTTAAGTTAGATATTTCGATTGCCTATAAACGTATAATATAATATGTAATTATTATATGCTGTTACGATTTAATAAACGAAACTTTACATTTTTTTTTAATAATATATATTATAGAGATCAAAACAAAATTTTTTTTCGCGAGCGCATCTTTATATTTTACTCACGGAAAAAATAAATTCCAGTTTGCGAACAGATAATTTAGGTGAATAATAATGCAATTTGTAAGTATTTTTTTTTTTTACGGTTTAAATTATTGTTGAACAAAAAATTGCTTAAAGGTAAATCATCGAAATATAATAAAGAACAAATAAGGTCTTTTAGTCGATAAGGAGAAAATCAATATTGACGAAGTTATTAGCCTCAAAACGCAAAAGATTGATTACAACAAATATTTTTTAAGGATAATTTATTCTCATTAACAATATTTAAGAAAAAAACGACGCTGTGTGTTCGAAAAAATATTCTTCTCCATTAAATCTTGTTACCCGTGTACTAATATCAACTTAAACACCGTAAAATCAATTCTGAATTCTATAATTTTGTATTGTTTTCCGTCGGTTGGACTGACACAGTAAATGCAGGTACACAAACCTCTCAGAAAAACGGAAAAACTACGAAATTGCAAATAATAACCGATTATTGTCCACCGCGTACGAAAATCCAATTAACTCGTGTAGTTAAAACATAATACGGTGTACATATAAACGACAGAAAACTAAAAAAAAAAATAATAATAATTAATTAATAATTCTTTAAGAAATTAATTTAAATTTAAAATATTGCGCTTGACGGTAATTCACAAAACAACTAAATTAAATATTTCTTCATAGATAAATAGCTTGGAATGAAAATTTAGTGTGTGAGGAAAGGGACAAGACATTTAGATTCAGACTGCGGTAAATATATCGTATATTGGCATACTGTTCTACAAATTGTTCATTGATTCGGTTATTGGGTTCCCTAGAATATGTTTTTTTTCTCCGGTACTACAGCTCGTTTAGAAAAATAATATAAAACGAGTATTATAACCAGGGTTTCAAAACGTTTTTAAAATAATCTTACTATAACGTGAAACAATTCAAAAACTATTAAAATCAGTAACGGATAACTGATAATATAACACTAAACGATAAACGATTGAAATGAATAACAGATAACGTAAAATAAAATGTTTAATGATTGGAATATAACAGACATAATAAACAGTTCATATTAGTTTTTAATTTTTATCTGACAACAAAGGACAATAATAATAATTGTATTTTTTAATATCAGTACAAATATACAATTTTAATATTTAAGGTTAGTTTTGATATCAATATTTGGAGTAGAACAACTCGTATTAATATTCGAGTGTTATTGATAGACTGTGGCCGTATTGTTGTGATAACAAATGTTCACCGTTAGTTTTTGGTACGTTACATTAACTTGTACGAATTGTGTAATGACTACGTGTTGTATTAAGTTTTATATAGTTATAATTATGAAAAAATAATTATTTTAAGACAAATTTAGGACGTTTCGTTATTTTTCATTTTTCATTTTTATAGGAGAAACCTTGCTCTGAAATTTTAAGATAAGCTTCTTAAATAAAATTGTATCTAATTGGTGAGCAAAAAAGATCAGTTTTTTATTTTCTGTTTAGTTTTCTTAATAATTTGGTAAAAACGTAAAAAAAATAAAACAAAAATGATTCAGCATTATATCGATTTAATTATTTTCGATTTTTTTTTTTTTGTTATTCGGTTAAAAATAATCGTATAGATATGATATTTTCACAGAATACTTATATAAATCTTTTCTAGACATAGTAAAAATTGCAGACATCCTTTTGATTTTGAGCTATTTATAAGCATTTGCATTTTTGAGTGGTAAAACATGTTCAGATCTTGATCAGAACTCAATAAAAAATCGACCAAGGTGAAGATCTCGCCTTGTCTGTAAACCACTTTTCTACCAAAAATCTTGCTCCAGTCAAAACAATTTAAAAAAAAAACTTTCATGTAGAATTGTTGAACTAGTTGATGCATTAGGAAGGTAATTATTTAATTTTCTCGATAGTTTTTTTAATATTATGAAAAAACTGTCATTCGTTTATTAAACAGATACATTAAAAATAAAATAATTATTACTTTACATTTTCCACTGTTTTTCCATTTTTAAAGAGAACTTTTAGGCAAACGTCTTTCATATTTCATATTTATACGAATTTTTATAACGTATCGTGATCGATTCATTTTCCATTCAATCCCCCTCCCTCTCTTCTTATATATATATACACGTGTGTTTAACTTTGATAAACTTTCAAATGGTAACCCGTGGTTTTAATTAAATTTTCCCAAGCGCAATAACTTTCTAGTAATTTTGATGTATCGTCTATTGAACCGACTGGCCGACAGTCTATTATTATTTTATTTGTATTTCGAATTTAGAAGAGCAAAATCGTGTATAAATATATAATGTAATATAGCATGCGATGGTATACACTAACGAATTATTTGCCTCACTTGTTATCAAAACTCTGCGGATAATATAAAATATATACGTTTTATATTACATCATATCAATTGGTCTCAGATAATTAAATTTGAGAAAATTACCAAACGGTATTTTTTCTTATCAATTACGTAGGTACTTTTAACCAGGTATACTAGATAGCCAACAATTTAAAACATATGAAAGATATTATCTATATATTTTTATCAACTTGTTACATTCAATAATTTCAGTATGTAAAACGTGACCATATTGGCTTCGTTTCAGAGCGAGACGATTTTACATTTTAGTAGAGAAAATAGGACAAATATTTTGCGCGTAGAATGGCAACAATAAAATAAAATGAGCTGATACTGGACATGGGAGCGACTATTGTTGTAGGTGAGAAATTAGGAAGGTAAGATACATAAGGTTATTTCATTTATATATGTAAGCAACGATAAGCAATTGCTTGATAAAATACGATTCCGAGCGCAGTTCGGTAATACATAATTTGAAGTGTCGTAATTTTTTTTTACGATTTTCGTTTAAATTTGATTTCAAAACGCATATTAAAAAAAAAAGTTATCCGATCACTTTGAAATTTGACCACGTTTAAGTAAGTCAAATATAAGTATTATTTCCAAGTTTCAAGTTTTTAAGTGTATTTATAACCGAATTACAGCAAAAAAAAACTCCCGGAATTTTAAATTCTTTAAAAGATCAAAAGTTTTTGGCGATGATACCGGAAGAACGTAAATCAAAAAGACAACAAAAATGGTATTGTGTGGTTTTTCGATTAAATCTTTTTTTCTGGAAAAAAAACGTCGTCTGTGTTTTTATAAAATAATTAAATCGTGGCGTCGTTAATCAAAAAATGACCTTTTTAAAATACAATTTAGACAACTTAAGCTTTCAATAAAGTTGCTACACGTAAAAATCTAGAGCAATTTTATTAGGAAAAAACGTGTCCACAGACTAGAACAAAAAAGAAGAAAAAAAAATAAAAATAAACAGCATTGTAAAACCAATAGCCCCCTCGTTACGCTTGGAATCTAAAATAAGTTAAATAATGTTAGGTATTATATTTGTTCAAAATTAAAATACAACTAATCTTGTACAGTTTAGCGGCCTGGTTTTCTACATTTTTCGGATGAGCTAATCTACATCCGGCGTGAACAGATCAGCAACGAGTAATGCGTTGTATTGTTTTGTGCTGCGAATTATAAATACACACCTTTTTTTTATAGAACGGATTACCGTTTTTAAAAAAGAAAATTGTTTTTTTTTTTTTGAGGACAGCGGAATATATTGTTCAAAAGCAATGGTCATGCTAAGTATATACTTTTGAAACATTGCCCTTTAGAAAAGTTAAAGTAGGTGTTATATCTAAGTACATATTCGAGTGAGAAATTCTCTAAAAAAATATATTGTTTGCTCCTGTATAGACGATCACTCTGTAAATGAAAAAATAGACGTAATGGTGAACTCTTTCAAAGACCGGATACAATAAAATACATGACATATGACACACAGAAGGCCGACGTGGATAGGTCATGCAAAAATCGAAAGCAAGGATCGTTGGTAAGGACAACAATCAAAGAGGAACTTGTAGGTAAGTGACAATTTGAAAGACCACGACTACGCCGAGAAAACTATATTAAATATGATATAGAAAAAGAGGAACCTTATATTTGCAGTTGAAGACAGTGTAAAAATGTAAGGAGAGTTGAAGAGAATTTTATTTGGTTGCATGGTCACAATGATCGGAAAACCGAAGAAGAAGTAGACGATTTAGAAAAGGAGCACATGAAAATGCTTGATTAAGAATTTCATCTCGTTATTATACTTCTCGGTATAAGTGACTCCTTTTTTTTATATATATAAACAAACAAATTTAAAGCCAAACATGCTTGACATCATGGACCACTGTACTAGATGGGAAATTTTATTTCACGAAATATTTATTATCTAAGTACTGATTCGAAAAAAAAATGCGGCAACAAATATTTTAATTTGGGGTGGGATTCCCAATTGATTTCACCTGAAGACATTTCTGTTTTGTACACTCGAAATCTAAAATTGTAAATTCAATAAAATTAGGTATAAATATTGGTTTGGTCATTTGACCACCCTCCCCACCGCCACATCTGTCAACTCGATATTTATTCATTAATGTTCAGACTTTTTCAACTTCCGATTCGTTCACGTTACAAAACGGATAGTCAGAACTGCCCTCGCCATAAATGTTCTGTACCTATATATTACCAGTACGTCTGCGAGCGAAATAGTTGTAACCCCGTAAAAGTATCACCCTGTATATTATTATCGTTATGTTGTTGTTACGTGCGGGTAACGAGTGTCCGAACCGTGGACCAGGTGCCGGCGGTCCGTCCGGGCGGTAAAACGATAATACGAGCCGCGACACACTGCGCAATATGGGACACGGGGACGGTAAATAATTTAGTCGGCGAGCTTAAGAAACGCTGAACCTTATCGCCGACCCGATACGCACAATCGCCGCGTGTATTATGTTATTATTGTATATACGCGACATTGGTCCGGGGACCGATCCATTTGCAGATTACTCGTACGGTGCACGGCCGGGGCAAGTCAGTGGCGGTGGCGGTGCAGCGCATAATATTTACGTCGCCGGCCCCGCGACGGTCGTGTAACGCAGTTTTCCGGCAGCCGGCGGCCACGGCGTCCAGTCAATTTCAGTATTACGTAAAAAAATAATAATAATAATAATAATAACAATAATTTACAACAATAATAGTAATAATTTTGCCGCGAAAATACCGAGCACAGTCGATGCCGCCGCCGTAAACAAAACGCCGCCGCCGCCGAGCTGCGCCACCGTACAGACCGATCGGACGTTTTATTGCAATATTATTATTAAATATTTCATTTTTCGGACGACAACAATTTACTGTGGCGTAGTCGTCGTCGTCGTCGAGTACTGACGTGACAAAACGAAAACGCGATAAATCCATACGCCCCGAAATCACTCGTTCTATACCTTACATTATGTTAAAAAAAATATCCGAAATTTGGCCGAAAATACGAACGGACGAAAATAAATGTTGAGGGACATTGAATAGTCAAAAAGTTAAATTTATGTTATAAATAAAATTAATTTTTAAACTTATTGATTTTAGTGGATAATTATTTTTAGCGTTTACTAATACTAACTAAACTAGATAAAGCTTTTCGTTGTATAAAATTAACTTTTCACATTTAATTTTTATAGACACCTGTTAAATTAACGTGTTAACAACAAATGATGTTTTTGACGTTCAATTTTATTTGATTGTCCTCAGCACTATAATTTACGGACTACAATTTACTATGTTTTTTATTTAGTTTATTTTTATAGAAATTGTATTGCATTATAATAAATAGTTTATTATTAAATAATTTTGATTGTTCGTAGCAAAATTAAATTTTTTAATAAAGTTAACTTATTATTTGCATTTAAACATTTAAATAATAAAATAATAATGTAAAACAAAATTATTGAAACTTAACTTTTAACTTTTAATTGAAGGCCTTTTTTGATTATTCAACTTGAATTAATCGAGTTAATTATTTTTACTAACTTGCACGCCTTTTTTCAACTGAATAAAATAATGCGGGTGATCTTTGGACCGGAAATGGATCGCGAAAACCACGAAGATCAGATACAAAGGAAAATAAGTGAGCTATTCAGATAATATTCGGATAAAAGTGTACCTATTTTAGTAGGTAAAAAAATATAATTACTGTGATAGATCAGACATACACAGAGAAACCAAAACTCTAAATAACTAAACGGTCAGTGCTGGGACAGAACTTTATAGGGAAAAGGGCATTTAGGAAGCTCGATGCTGAAATGCTGCTAATTTGTTTTTAATTTTAAGAGACACTTTTGTTTAATGGCATATTTATAACAAAAATGATAAAACATTGAATTTTTGATTTGTTTGGAAATAAGAATTATTAAATATTTATAAACACTGCAGAAGTTTATTCTGAGACTATCAAATTATACTTGTTTTATAAACTCAAAACTACAAAATACATCCTTAAATTATAATTATGTATCAATAAATTATTATTTATACAAATCAAAAGTTAAAAGTTAAAAATTAAAATTAAATGCCCAGTCTTGATTATTTTTATGTTACAACAATAAATTATTCAGAACCACGCGCGGCTCCCATCACAAAAAAAAAACATTTTTCGTTATCTAAATTACATACTACGCGTACCTTATTATTAATATTTTTTTAAGGAACGGTCATGGAGACCGTGTTAAATTCTTGAACAAATAATTATTATTCAAATATAACAAGTCGAAAATTTGGGCGCATGCACAAAAACGTATTTTTTTTTTTTTGTAAGGAGTTGGGTTTTCTTAAATTTTAAAGTATAGTTTAAAACCTCAAAAACTCCCTCTTGTTATACGCACCTCGAACGGGCTAGGTGAGTAGATACCTACTCATGTAACAACAGTCAGCAAAAAAATAAACCGCGACCGAATATTAAATTCGGTGTTCGGTTCATAAAACAAAATGTAAGAATACGCATGATGGAAAATATTACCATTTTATTTTATTTTATTTTTTACATATAGAGTGTACGAATTTAATTTAATAAAAGAGATTGTATAAAATGAGACGACGAGATAACGTAGATTTAAGAAGTTCTTACAGGTTTTTATTTACGATCTAAAAAAATAATATATTATATCGGCGGTGACCGTATAGAATATTATGATTTTTTTTTATTTTTTTGTTAAATCCGTCAGTACATTTTTCACATTATAATATTATCTAAATACATATTCTCACCATTCGTTTAAAATGGGACTCAGCAATAGCTCACATTGTCCCCTACCCAGCTATGATAGGGATTTCTGTAACTTTCAACATCTGTTTCTAAATTGTCCATCTCTCTCTCTCCAAAGAATTCAGCTAGAGTCTTTCTATTCCATTATTGGTTTCAACTTCTCCCTCATCAACGCTCTCTCAGGTAATAACGTAACTATAATCATATATACGCTTAATTTTATTCTCCAATTGAATTTAGTAGTGTGTGTTTTACTAATGTTCATGTTTGTTTCTCAATGATATGTGCACGATAATTGTCAAGATACTATAATTATCCTTGTTAAAATCTCACTAATAAAAAAAAAAAATACATGTTCTATGCTTCATTGTAGTTTATAAGTGTGCGCGACGTTTCCAGACTCCGCTGCAGAATATTAATGCAAACGTTATTTCAGACACTTACCAATGTATTAATATTAAACATAAATTGTTAGACGATTTAATAAAAATTGCACCCGTTTCTCGACACTTTTTATTTGTATAATATTGGAATCTTCGTGAAATTGTATTTTTTTCGTTATAATAATTCGTCGTTACAACAAAATAACATGAAATTACGAAAATATTTGTTTGAAAAAATACTCATAATTATCTTTTTTTTAAATTTTAAGAGAAATATCCCGTTCTTAAAATATAATTGAATTATTTATTTTCCTGAATATAAAAATAGCTATATTCGATAAAATCCAAAGTATACGCATTTAGAATATGACAGATATGTAATTGCACTTAGACTTTTAAGTATAATTACAGGTATGGACTGAAAATATACAAAATCCTAAAATTTACTCTAAAGATCTAAAAGCACGAAAATAGTAAAATACAATTTTGTATACAAAATCAATGGGTCATGAAACGCATTTTGTTACGAATAAGCTAATTGTTATTTAAATATCTGACTAAATTTTAATAATATTTAATATTATTTAAACCATACTTTCCGGAGTTTTTTTTTTTTAACGTTTATTAGTATATATACAATCTGTAATGATATTTACAATAAACATATGAGCGTTCAGACATACTAAACTGACACGAGGGAGTGAGGAGAGGAGCTACCCGGCAGTAACACTCAGAATTCCGAAATTTAACTAAACATAGTTTCTGATCGGTGATGATTATATTTCAAGTTCAAATACCCTGTATGTCATTAACTACTATTATTTTTTAGGGAAAATATATTAATCTAATCGGTAGGAAAAATATACATATTTTCGTGGTTATAATTGAAAAAAAAATGGCCTACTGCTATAGTGATATTTGGGTAACGACAACGCAACAATATTTGTCAATAACGACAAACATAAATTCCATGAGTAAAAATACAGAAATACTTCGCACGATGGGTGGATCACTGTTGTAGTTGAGAAATGGGGAAAATAGGGTATAAAGGGGAATTTTATATATATATATATATATATATGTACGCAACGATTAATCATTACTATCGAAAAACGNATCAAATTCAACAGATCAATTTGCCGCCTGAAGAAGAAAGGTAATCAAATTTATAATTAACTTACACGTGTGAATCAATTTTATATAATTAGGCTAAACCCTCCCCTATATTTTTGAATTACTACAGAGCAGAGTTCAATTATACTTGTTTTAAAAGGCCGTATTATTTACGATTTTCATCAAAAATTGATACTAAAATTCTTTTAAAAAAAAAATACTACATAAATCTCAACTTTTTCTTGCTGAATAATAAACACAACTAATAATGAACTTTTTATGATATATTTAAGCATTTCTGTTTGGTTTAACAATTTTATCCACAGAGTAACATCGAATAAAAATTATGTAATGAAATCACAAAATTAAAAATTCTATACGTAAGTAGCTCAAAAAATGACTCAAATGTTTGAAAATTGTACTACGTCTAAAAAAGACAAATATAAGTTTTCTGTCAGAATTTCAAGTTTTTATGAGCATTTGGAATTGAATTATAACAGAAAAATAAAATCGAAAATAATAAAAACATTGAATTTTCCCGTTTTTCCTATTATTATGAAAACTGCTTGGAAAATAAAAAAATGACCTTTTTAAAGTACCTACCAACTAGATAAAACCTTTCCCTTTTCCTCAAAGATATGACCAAATATCCGCTAATGAGTCTTAAAGACAGAGTTTTATACGTATTGTTATTTTAAAAACCCCGAATACGACAAGGTATAAAATAAACAAGTGCTCGAGCCGAGAATTAAAGTTCTTGTCGCTATTTTTCACGGCGTCAAGGAAAAATAACCTATTTAATGTGCACGGGTATATCTTTATACATATATCCCAGTAAACTTTTTCGGTTTTTATACGCTAATGTGTTCCGAAACGTATTTTCCGGAAAATAAAAAGGTTTGTTAATGTTAAGCGTAGAGCCGTCATATTGTTTTCACAGACTAAAATGTGCGAATTGTTTATTAACCGCCATAATTAATACAACGCATACATACGTTTAACTTTTATCGGTAAATGGCGTGAAATCACGTAACATTTGAGGGTGTAGAGATAATAATATTATTACACTGTTTATATGAAATAATTTTAAAGCGTATAAAAAAAAAAACCTATACGATTAAATTTGAAAATTTGTTTTTTTTTTTTGTGAAACGGTAAAAAAAAATATAAATACGTCAGTTCGAAATATCATAAGTATAGAGAATATACTCCAAAGTTTAATAAACAATGTTTTTTTTTTTTCATTACTTATTTGAAAACAAAGTTAAACGGAAAAACATTTTTACTTCCTCTGTAAAAGCTAATGCGGAAAAAAATATTTATACTTTCAATCGTTTTATAGTGTGCGTGTTAAAATGATCAAAATCAAATGAAAAATACGTGTGCATTTTATTGAGAACTTAAACATTTTTTTTTTCTTTTCGCTCGAAATAATAGAGTTTTTCCTCCCCGATATTAACGAACCCAAAGCACCGTGTCTTGGTCCAATTATTTCCAATCGATTGAGTTCGCTACACGAAATAACAAAACCATCAGAAGCATATTTACCACCAGATAAAAGTTATCACACACAATTGTCTGTTTTCTTTTTCCAAAACACATAGTTGTAAAACTATTAACATTCGTATTACAAAGAAATTCGTGCAAAACATAAAATATTTTTTTCGATTCGTTTTATACTTTGAATTTCGAAATTACAGCGAATGACACTTCGCACTATGTTTGAACTGTTGTTGTAGACGACAAGTTGAAAAGGTAAAGTGTATTGGGTAATTAGTTTACAGTATGCATACAACAACGAAAAAACATTGTAAACCAAAAACGATCCATAAACCGGTAGGTAAAGTTATAAACAAATCGAGTTTCACCTACCAAGGTAACTCAGAAATCAACAAAAATAATACTGATATAATAGCATTGTTATTTGTTTTTTTTTTTTTTTTTGGTTTGATTTGTTTAACACTGTCAAATTTAAAAATAAAAAGTTCCACCGGGCCGAAAGTCAGCGCTTTATTGAGCTGCGATGTGAACAATTTGAAATATTTATACTTTTCTAAGGGGAAAAAAGGATATATGGTGAGAATTTCACAAAAACGTTTCAAATAAAGTACCACCACCGGAAATTCCACATCTTTTGGTGTATACCTAGTGTGTAAAACAAAAAAAATTAAAAGCTATTTTTCGGATAAAGTTTTTGGGAATTTCACGAAAACGCTTCAAATAGAATGTATCATACGGCCGCGCCGGACTAAAATACCGCATATTTTAAGTGTATAGACACAGTGCCGTAGTAAAATGTTTACCAACCGAAAAAAATGTTTTTCAGAGGAATAAACGCTATTTTATAATATTGAAACACTCAAAAACTGAAAAAAAACATCAACAATAAACCATTGTCATCAAAAACCGATTCTGAGCGGAAAATTACCAGTCGTATTTTTTACAGTTTGTCCCCATTTATTAAGAAAACTACAACGAACATCAAAAATATAACCTCCTCATCGAACCAACAAGATCAAAAATTCTTCAAGATAGTTACTATGGAGTTTTTTTTAGTTCGGAGCGAAATTACCGGTATCCAGGAAAAACGTTTACAAGCACAAGAAAGCAACACGCATCACAGTACAATTACCGATACATTCCTCGGTGAACTCAGAATATTATTTAGACTTGATCCGACGAATTTTTTTCACCGAAGTTTTAACGACTGCACCCTCTAAATGATCGAGGGCGGACGATTTTCAGTTATTAGAAGAAATTATACGTCTAATGACGCAGAGTCGGTTTTTTTTTTTATTATTATTATTATTTTGCTACACGAACTACGGCGACGAATATAAATTTAATATACGTAATACACTTTTCCAGTGCCATTATATAATCGAATTTCGCCCGTTGTACAACACAACTTATAATAGTTTACAAACTAACCGTACTTAAATTTATTTACGGCGATAAATTGCGTTTAATACCCGTTTAATAATATTATTATGATATTATTATATTCGTCGTACAATGCGCGCGGAATTAAATTATTTATCTATACGCGCGACGACCGCGACTCTAAATGCTGCACGTAACGGCATTAAAACGATTATTTATTTTGTACACCGTGTATATTTATAGCTTCAAATATAATACTGCCGCTACGTACGGCGTATAATAGCATATTTCACATCCCGAAATGAAAAATTTTTCCAAAACAAAAAACAAATGTTCCACGAGGATAATATTTTGGAAAACGTTGCGGTTAAACCGCGCGGTATTCCGTCCGTTTCACCGGAAACCAAAACACGGGTACGTATACGAAATTCGTGATACGCGAAGAAAAAGTCGTCGTGCAGTTTTTGTGACAAGAGGCTGAAATCGGCCGGAGCGTACGCCGCGTGTATTTGTAGTATTTCGTGGACGATCGCGGGAAAAAATAACGTTAAACTCAAATGTTAATAATAGTTACGGGTTTTACATGGTTAGAGGTCGTCGACTCCGCGGAAGAGCTATTTTTTTGGAAGGGCGGGAAAAGAGAGTTAACCGCGAAAATAGTAATATTTAGTGAGAGAAAAAACCAATTGATAAGCGAACGCGTTTGTCACATATTATGTTTGAGGGACGACTCTGAGGATTCAGAGACCCCAACCTCTCTAGTTGCGCCAAAATGTCCACGCGGTGATGTGGTTTTTCTTTTCAAAAGTAACGGGGGAAAATCAACAAAATAAAATAATAAAAAAAAATGTCCAACCTGTTCGATTCACGCACTCCCTCGGAAACCGCGACGAGACGGACACGATCGACGAAACACGCGTGCAGCAGGACTCGGTGACGATAGACGGGCGATATTACCGCGCACGGTAACCACGGTATTCGCGGTGATACGCTTGTTTTTCGGGTTTTTTTTTTTTTTTTTCGCGTACCGGGAACTCGCGGAAACGACGACGACACGAACACTATGCGCGAGACGCGAGACGAAACACGAAACGAGACGAGACGAGACGAGAAGACAATGTCGCGCGCTGGCTGCCGACCACCGACTGGACCGCCACCGAATCCCGTCAGCCTCGGCCGACCCACGGTGGCGACGACGGTAACAGCGCCGCCGCCGGTGACCGGGACACGCGTTTCGCTGGCACCCGTGTCGGTGCCTAACACCCCGAGGACCGCGGATTCAGTTTTTTTTTAATCGCCCAGCATGCGATAACCTACCTGAACCCCGACGAAGTTAACCGATATTTACTACCCCCCTCCTAAACTCCTTACCACCCATCACCAGCCGCCAAATTACATAGGCTGACATGTATTAACGAATAGAAAAAACAAGCTTTTAGACACGGACAAAATGTCCATCACTTTTTATGTGGATATTTCAAATAAACGATGTACAATATACAATATTACAAGC
>CABPRJ010001507.1:0-15997 GCA_902439185.1 Cinara cedri
TATACCAGAAAATGTTCCTGATATTTACGAGATAAAAATGATTTACTGTGTTGCTCGAACAAAATTTAAACTAAATAACTACCGATCGACTGACCGCGCGAGATTTGTTTTGTATGTTGTTGAAGAACAATGCTATTGTAATATAACGATGATTTAAATAAAATAATTTTTTTTTTTAGCATACGGCCGCCGTTGCAAACAAAATAACTAAAGGAAATAATGTTTCGAATAAAATCTAAGATAATACTTTTGCATATTATTTAGGCTGTAATAATACAATCAATATTTGGGAGTTGATATGAAAAAAAGTACCACGCCAGTCAGATTTACTTTCAGAAAAAGTATAACCATAGAAAACCAGAGCAAAATTATATATATATATATATATTGCTTTATATATAGACATACAAAATGTTTACTACCTATATTTATATATTTTTAATGATCTAAATAATTCAATTCATTATGAAGCGATCAAGCAAGTGTTAGCAGGATAGCTATTGTTCTTCTTTCGTTGCTATATCATTTATAAAGTCTATGATGATTTGGCTTTCTTCATTTGTTTGCTTTCTAAAGTGATATCGCCGACCGTTACACTCATGAAACATAGATGATTCAGATGAACTAATTTCATCCGATTCTGGAGTTTCTGCAGTACTTGTGGGACAGGATTCTACATTATTTTCATTAATTTCTTCAATATTAAACTCTATAGTTTGTTCTTCGATTTTATTTTTATCGATAGCATCAACATTATGATTATTTACAACTTCCTAAAATCACATTACAATATATAGAGACAAAAATTATCAACATTCAATACAGTTTTTAACAAAAAGTCTTACTGATTGTACATTGGATAGATTTTCTTCCTCCATATTTAACCTCATATTTTGTTCTTCATATTTATTTTTATCGATAGGAGCACCATTATGATTATTTACAACTTCCTAAAAACACATTACAATATGTAGAGCCAAAAATTATCAACATTCAATAAAATTTTTAACAAAATGTCTTACTTATTATTTAACTGCACAGTTTGTTTATATGTTTTAAATGATCTAAATAATGAAATTATTTTTGAAGCGTTTTTGCATGTAATAAACAAAATTTCTTACCGATTGTACATTAGTTTCATGTTCTTCCTCCATATTTAACTCCATAGTTTGTTCTTCATATTTATTTTTATCGATAGCAGCACCATTATGATTATTTACAACTTCCTAAAAACACATAACAATATAAAGAGATAAAAATTATCAACATCCAATAAAGTTTTTAACAAAATTTCTTACTGATTGTACTTTAGTTTGATTTTCTTCCTTAATATCTAACTGCTTAGTTTGTTTCTGTTTTTTTTTTTTATCAATGGGAGCTCTATCTTGTTTTTTTTCAACTTTCTAAAACCACATTACCATATATATAAATGAAAATTAATAACATTCGATTAAATGGTCAACAACGTATCTTACTTTACTGGTACGGGCAGTTCTGCATATTTCTTTTGATTTTGGTAAACCTAGAGGTTTNTCATGTTCTTCCTCCATATTTAACTCTCCATAGTTTGTTCATCATATTTATTTTTATCGATAGCAGCACAATTATGATTATTTACAACTTCCTTAAAAACACATAACAATATAAAGAGATATTATGATTATTTACAACTTCCTTAAAAACACATAACAATATAAAGAGATAAAAATTATTAACTTGCAATATAAAAATTATTAACTTNTGGCAGGTCTGCATATTTCTTTTGTATTTGGTAATCTTGGAGGTCTTCTATTTTTATTTTTATCAATGGGAGCTCTATCTTGTTTTTTTTCAACTTTCTAAAACCACATTACCATATATATAAATGAAAATTAATAACATTCGATAAAATGGTCAACAACGTATCTTACTTTACTCGTACGGGCAGTTCTGCATATTTCTTTTGATTTTGGTAAACCTAGAGGTTTTCTCTTAAACGTGAAATTGTTTATTTTTAATCGGGTTCGTTGCTTTAAATTCAAATAATTAAGTACTTCACGTGTTGATCGTAGCTTTTTATAATCTGGTGTGTGGTAGTATACATCGACTCCTGTGTTTTCGTTCCTATTCACCACCTCTCTTTTCCAGCCTAGAAAATAATAACTTATAAGTGTAAAACAATGTTTGAGTTTGACAAATGTAGTGCAGAGACATGAAATCCTGAAAGGCCCGCTCTTACATTATTTGTTCACCCTTTATGTATATCCGTTGGTTAAATTTATGATTAAACATGACTTAACATTCATCACAATTCAACAACTTATACTACATCAGTATTAATACAAAAAGGAAATTAAAAATAAAAAGTAGATAATTGAAATAATTGGATGAGATTGTGAGGAGATGGTTAAAAACTAANTACTTATTTTACGGCCAAATGTACGGTGATGCGAAGGCGTAGATGAAAATATTAATTCTTCAAATATAAAACTGTAAAATTAAATTTGCATATGAATATTAGTTTTTTTTTTTTTCACAAAGTGTTCATTTTATTGAAACAAATAAAAGGATATGTCACTTTTGAAATATTTTGTATTACATTGTAAATATGCACTAAATATAAATATATTCGTTAACAACATTAGGATTTCAGCTTCGGTAATTTATAATTTACAGTTATAAAGCTCTAAAGTAATCACTAAAAAAACACAATGAATTAAAAAACTTAGCTAAAATTTGGATATGAGAAAAATAATCTATAAACAATATCTTGGAAAAAAAATCTAGGTATGTGGTGCATTTGGAATCATTCAAATTTCTAATATCTAAGTCACGATACTAATTACTTACCTCCTTAAAGTACCTCCCACACCGATTTCCTGACGATCATAGAATATAATAAAGTAACAACGTAAATAAAAGCTATTTTGATAAATAATAATATGATCAGTCCCATTGCGCGCAACCATGTTTAGACTTGTCCCCTAATGCATTTAGAAAAAACATGGTAACATATAATCGCGTTTTAATTACAGTATGATCATCAAATTCGGCGTGAAATATCCTATAAATTTAACACTTAAACTCAAAAAGANTTTTTTCACAAAGTGTTCATTTTATTGAAACAAATAAAAGGATATGTCACTTTTGAAATATTTTGTATTACATTGTAAATATGCACTAAATATAAATATATTCGTTAACAACATTAGGATTTCAGCTTCGGTAATTTATAATTTACAGTTATAAAGCTCTAAAGTAATCACTAAAAAAACACAATGAATTAAAAAACTTAGCTAAAATTTGGATATGAGAAAAATAATCTATAGACAATATCTTGGAAAAAAAATCTAGGTATGTGGTGCATTTGAATTCATTCTTATTTTTAAATCTTAAGTCATGATAGTATTTATTTACCTCCTTAAAGTACCTCCTCACACCGATTTCCTGACGATCGTAGAAAATAATAAAATAACAACGTAACTTAAAGCTTTTTTGATAAATAATAATATGATCAGTCACCTTACGCGAAACACTCTATTCACTTGTCCCCTAACGCATTTGGTAAAAGCATGTTAACATATGATCGTTTGTAATTACAGTGTTATCATATATACGGCGTGAAATATCAAATAAATTTATAATCTAAATTCAAAATGACAAAAATTTACTTGTCTTCCTTTATATGGACTCAGTTCGATTATATACGACAATATCAAACCGTCGCGTCATAGGAAATTTAATAGATCACCTTTTAAATAAATAATTTATTTTTCGATTAGGCATTTACAAAATATTTAGGTGGGTAATAGAAATAATATTGCCATATGATATTGAACAAATATCAGTTAAAGTGTCTGGCATTAAAAAAAAATTACGTAATCGACATAACTACGCCTTAATAAATCATAATACCAATTGTAAATTAAAAGCGAACGGCATTGCAAAATTTAAAGTTCAATTAATATATAACTACAAAATAGTTCGGTAAATAGTAAAATACCAAAAGATATTCCTGATATTTACGAGATAAAAATGGTTGCCTGTGTTCCTCGAACAATATGTAAACTAAATACTTACCGATCGACCGACCTCGCGAGATTTCGGTTCGATGAAGACGAGCGGTATCAAATGACGTATTTATGTTCTGGACAAAAAAAATAATATTATTAAACCGAACAGTTCAACTGCACTACACAACACTGCACTAGAATGCGTGAGTTTATCAAAAAAGTATTATAATTATCGAAGTTTCGGGCATTCGTTTCCTAATCCGTTGTTAGAGAGAACCACTAATGTAATAAACTAGACAATTTGAAGGTAAAAAAATCCTTATCAATTTTAAACAATATATCTATCTACTCACATTACTGTTGAATTAACCTGACGGATTATTTGAAAAAACATAAATATGTATGCANTTGTTTTTGTCTACACATTGTGTGGTATTTTATATCAACAATGTTGTTATCTATATTCTTATTGATAATAATATTAATCGTAATCATAACCTCAAAATGTATATTATTACTGTATTATGATATTATAACTATTTTCACACAAAATAATAACATTTTTTTTAAATATTTGTTCAATTACAATAAAATAAATATGTTTCATATGCACGAAACAGATTGAACCCAACCCAAGGGAGGGCGTTTGCTTCTATCGCCCATCTTGTATACGCCCATGGGTGGTGGAAGTGGTAGTAGCCAATTTAGTTTTTGCAGATAATATTATGCAATACTTATTTATACAATATTTATTCACAGATATTTAGTCCGATTAACAATATATAGAAGAAATAAAAAACAGCTAATTTTTAGGAGATAAAAAAAACAAAATAAAATATTTTCAAATGCTTTGAATAAAAATTTGGTCTTAATTACAGTTTTTGATTTACCTATAATATTATGTTGTATAAGGGCAAAACTTAACGAAAATGTTGAACGTATTATAAAGTATCAGAAAATATTAGAAAATATCTGCCAAAAGTATTTTATTTAAGTCATTAATTGTGTTATCGAATTTTATCTATATAGTTCTTAAATCATCAAAATTTACAAAAGCATTCGTGCCATTGTTAGAAGTTTCTTTATGAATATTATTAAAATTCGTCTCCCTATTATTGTCTATAATTAATTTTGAAGTGTCTGGTTCGAAACTATTTGATAAACTTGCACTTCTTCAGATATATGTTCTGGTGTGGTTGCAGTTGTAGTTAAAGGTCCCCAGTTATCAAAAACAAAATAAAATAAATTAGAGGATTTTCGAATTTTAACATTTGTGCATTTCAGTTGTTGTGCAAATAATTAATACAATACATGGGTTATTCATATAAATACAACTGTTCTTAACATTTCCAGAAATCGAAAATAAATTCATCAGTAAAAAAGGATAGTTATTCTCCCTTTCTGAACAAATATGATAGTTAAAGAAATAGAAAAACTGTGACCAGGTTTAAAGTTAACACAAAATAAAACAAAAATATATACTTCTATAATAATAAATACACTATCCTGGCAGTTTTCCCAATTATACCAACAACGTGTGGGAAAAATTAAGAAAAACAAGAACTTTAAAACAATAATGCTTTTATTTTTTCAATTCTGTTACATGATAAAATTCAGTTAAAAATATTAGTATCAATGCTATGATCATCACATTTTGTTATAGAATTTATAATTAACATTTCTAGACGTGTTCATCAGTGTTTCTTGAGTTATGTCAGTATTTAAAAAACAAGATAAATGTAACTTTTATCTTGAAAATCTCTCAGATAGGATTTGTTTATCATATGAGTCATCAGATGTGTTATCAAAATTTTTTTCTCATATAAAGAAATTTTTTTCAACAATATATAGACGAAATAAAAAACAGCTAATTTTTAGGAGATAAACATACAAAATTAAATATTTACTAATGCTTTGAATTGAATTTGGTTTTAAAATATTTATTGTTCATAGTTTAATACATAGTTTAAATATATTTAAATGTTTCAAATAAATTCCCAATAAGTCTTCTTACCATTATCATCTATTATATTTTATTAGAATGACTTGACTTTCTAATAACATAAATGATTTGATTGCTATCAACTTTATGTTTTTAAAACAAAATAATAATAAGTAATTTTTTTCATTACAGATATTTAATGAATAGGAGAGTAAATAGTTAATCTAAAACAATGAATATTTTATAATAAAGATCATTCTTTTATTCATAAAAATTGCATTGTAATTAGTTTGTTTAAATTATTCACATATGTACAAAAATATAATTAAGATAATGCCGATTTTTACTATTTAGTCAGTTAATTCTTGGATTCGGTTTCTGTTCTTTGATCCTCAGGAGTATGGAAACATCTAATGAGCTGCAACTCCCCTAGAACAGGGTTCCCTAATCTAATCAAATAATTTGGTTGCCTGGAATGAACTATTGTTAAGTTCATTTGCTGCAAAACATTTAAAAAAACACATTAGCTAAATTATATTAAACATTATTCTTTGCTCTTATCAACATCCCAATTTTATAATTTATTAATATTACTATAACACTATTTAATAACATACTATAAGTACCCACCAAGCTAAGTTAAATTATTTATATTAAATTATTGCACTTCTTCAAATACAAAAAAATTATAAAAAAAAGTCTATATTAATGAATTATAGAATTTCAAAGCAACGTTTTTACATTTATTGGATGGAGTGTTATTGATAGGATATCACTCATTTATTTAATAANATTGCACTTCTTCAAATACAAAAAAATTGTAAAAAAAAGTCTATATTAATGAATTATAGAATTTCAAAGCAACGTTTTTACATTTATTGGATGGAGTGTTATTGATAGGATATCACTCATTTATTTAATAAAGTTATGGATGTAGTTGTTTGTTTTTGTTTTTTTTTTTTTTAGGGTCAGAAATAAATGGGACAAAATATCATTGTTGTTTTATGAATTAAGTAAATTAATATATTGTGATGTATGATTATGAATAAATCTTATGAATGTTCCTGAAGAATAATACTATTGCAATATAAAGTAAAATAAATCAACAAAATTGTTCTTTTAGCATACGGCCACTGTCACAAACAAAATAACAAAAAGAAATAATGTTTCGAATAAAAACTAAGATAACCCATTATATATTACTCAGGCTGTAATAATATAATCAATAGTTGAGAATTGTTAGGAAAATAGGCCGTAAAGTAGCCTGTCAGTCATATTTACTTTCAGAAAATTTACTACCATAAACAATCAGATCAAAATAATATATATATAATTATGCTTTATATATAGACTTATAAAATGTTTATTACCTTTGTTTATAAGTTTTTAATGATCTAAAAAATGAAATTATTTTTGAAGTGTTTTTGAATGTAATAGCTATTGATGGCTACTTTAGTCCCATCATTTGTGAAAGTTTCATTATCCGAATAAAACCATGTAGCATTATGATTTTTCATTATAAAATCATTTATAAAGGCTATGGTGGCCTGGTTGTCTATATCCGATCCCCTTTTAAATTGAAATCTACGACCTTTACACTCATGGAACATAAATGTTTCAAATGAACAAATGTCATCCAATTCTGGAGTTTTTTGCAGTACTTGTAGTAGAGGATAGTAGACAAAATGTCTTACTGATTGTACATTAGTTTGATTTTCTTCCTTAATATCTAACTGCACAGTTTGTTTATATGTTTTTAATGATCTAAATAATGAAATTATTTTTGAAGTGTTTTTGCATGTAATAGCTATTGATGGCTTCTTTAGTCCCGTCATTTGTGAAAGTTTCATTATCCGAATAAAACCATGTAGCATTATGATTTTTCATTATAAAATCATTTATAAAGGCTATGGTGGCCTGGTTGTCTATATCTGATCCCTTTTTAAATTGAAATCTACGACCTTTACACTCATGGAACATAAATGTTTCAAATGAACTATTGTCATTCGATTCTGGAGTTTCTGCAGTACTTGTAGTATAGGATAGTTCATTATTAGTATTGACTTCCTCAATATCTAACTCCATAGTTTGTTCTTCATATTTATTTTTATCGATAGCAACACCATCATGATTATTTACAGCTTCCTAAAAACCCATAACAATATATAGAGACAAAAATTATCAAAATTCAATAAAATTTTTAACAAAATTTCTTACTGATTGTACATTAGTTTCATGTTCTTCCTCCGTATTTAACTCCATACATTGTTCTTCATATTTATTTTTATCGATAGCAGCACCATTATGATTATTTACAACTTCCTAAAAACACATTACAATATATAGAGACAAAAATTATCAACGTTGAATAAAATTTTTAACAAAATTTCTTACCGATTGTACATTAGTTTCATGTTCTTCCTCCATATTTAACTCCATAGTTTGTTCTTAAATCATTTATAAAGGCTATGGTGGCCTGGTTGTCTATATCTGATCCCTTTTTAAATTGAAATCTACGACCTTTACACTCATGGAACATAAATGTTTCAAATGAACAAATGTCATCCAATTCTGGAGTTTTTTGCAGTACTTGTAGTAGAGGATAGTAGACAAAATTTCTTACTGATTGTACTTTAGTTTGATTTTCTTCCTTAATATCTAACTGCTTAGTTTGTTTCTGTTTTTTTTTTTTATCATTAGGAGCTCTTTGTTGTTTTTTTTCAACTTTCTAAAAACACATTACAATATGTATAAATGAACATTCATTTAAATGATCAATAACACGTCTTACTTTACTGGTACTGGCAGGTCTGCATATTTCTTTTGTATTTGGTAATCTTGGAGGTCTTCTATTTTTATTTTTATCAATGGGAGCTCTATCTTGTTTTTTTTCAACTTTCTAAAACCACATTACCATATATATAAATGAAAATTAATAACATTCGATTAAATGGTCAACAACGTATCTTACTTTACTGGTACGGGCAGTTCTGCATATTTCTTTTGATTTTGGTAAACCTAGAGGTTTTCTCTTAAACGTGAAATTGTTTATTTTTAATCGGGTTCGTTGCTTTAAATTCAAATAATTAAGTACTTCACGTGTTGATCGTAGCTTTTTATAATCTGGTGTGTGGTAGTATACATCGACTCCTGTGTTTTCGTTCCTATTCACCACCTCTCTTTTCCAGCCTAGAAAATAATAACTTATAAGTGTAAAACAATGTTTGAGTTTGACAAATGTAGTGCAGAGACATGAAATCCTGAAAGGCCCGCTCTTACATTATTTGTTCACCCTTTATGTATATCCTGTGGTTAAATTTATGATTAAACATGACTTAACATTCATCACAATTCAACAACTTATACTACATCAGTATTAATACAAAAAGGAAATTAAAAATAAAAAGTAGATAATTGAAATAATTGGATGAGATTGTGAGGAGATGGTTAAAAACTAAAATTAAAAAATATAAACAATAAAATACACATACCGTAACGAAATGGCATTAATAATTTGGGATCCATTGTACTTATTTTACGGCCAAATGTACGGTGATGCGAAGGCGTAGATGAAAATATTAATTCTTCAAATATAAAACTGTAAAATTAAATTTGCATATGAATATTAGTTTTTTTTTTTTTTCACAAAGTGTTCATTTTATTGAAACAAATAAAAGGATATGTCACTTTTGAAATATTTTGTATTACATTGTAAATATGCACTAAATATAAATATATTCGTTAACAACATTAGGATTTCAGCTTCGGTAATTTATAATTTACAGTTATAAAGCTCTAAAGTAATCACTAAAAAAACACAATGAATTAAAAAACTTAGCTAAAATTTGGATATGAGAAAAATAATCTATAGACAATATCTTGGAAAAAAAATCTAGGTATGTGGTGCATTTGAATTCATTCTTATTTTTAAATCTTAAGTCATGATAGTATTTATTTACCTCCTTAAAGTACCTCCTCACACCGATTTCCTGACGATCGTAGAAAATAATAAAATAACAACGTAACTTAAAGCTTTTTTGATAAATAATAATATGATCAGTCACCTTACGCGAAACACTCTATTCACTTGTCCCCTAACGCATTTGGTAAAAGCATGTTAACATATGATCGTTTGTAATTACAGTGTTATCATATATACGGCGTGAAATATCAAATAAATTTATAATCTAAATTCAAAATGACAAAAATTTACTTGTCTTCCTTTATATGGACTCAGTTCGATTATATACGACAATATCAAACCGTCGCGTCATAGGAAATTTAATAGATCACCTTTTAAATAAATAATTTATTTTTCGATTAGGCATTTACAAAATATTTAGGTGGGTAATAGAAATAATATTGCCATATGATATTGAACAAATATCAGTTAAAGTGTCTGGCATTAAAAAAAAATTACGTAATCGACATAACTACGCCTTAATAAATCATAATACCAATTGTAAATTAAAAGCGAACGGCATTGCAAAATTTAAAGTTCAATTAATATATAACTACAAAATAGTTCGGTAAATAGTAAAATACCAAAAGATATTCCTGATATTTACGAGATAAAAATGATTGCCTGTGTTCCTCGAACAATATGTAAACTAAATACTTACCGATCGACCGACCTCGCGAGATTTCGGTTCGATGAAGACGAGCGGTATCAAATGACGTATTTATGTTCTGGACAAAAAAAATAATATTATTAAACCGAACAGTTCAACTGCACTACACAACACTGCACTAGAATGCGTGAGTTTATCAAAAAAGTATTATAATTATCGAAGTTTCGGGCATTCGTTTCCTAATCCGTTGTTAGAGAGAACCACTAATGTAATAAACTAGACAATTTGAAGGTAAAAAAATCCTTATCAATTTTAAACAATATATCTATCTACTCACATTACTGTTGAATTAACCTGACGGATTATTTGAAAAAACATAAATATGTATGCACCTATAATATGTATAATATCCAAAATACTACAATTGAATTTTGTGGTTCGTACTTTTATATACGAAATTTGATAAATCGTAAGATAAACGTTCACTGTCAGAAAAGGTCCGAAATTTAATTTTGTTTTTGTCTACACATTGTGTGGTATTTTATATCAACAATGTTGTTATCTATATTCTTATTGATAATAATATTAATCGTAATCATAACCTCAAAATGTATATTATTACTGTATTATGATATTATAACTATTTTCACACAAAATAATAACATTTTTTTTAAATATTTGTTCAATTACAATAAAATAAATATGTTTCATATGCACGAAACAGATTGAACCCAACCCAAGGGAGGGCGTTTGCTTCTATCGCCCATCTTGTATACGCCCATGGGTGGTGGAAGTGGTAGTAGCCAATTTAGTTTTTGCAGATAATATTATGCAATACTTATTTATACAATATTTATTCACAGATATTTAGTCCGATTAACAATATATAGAAGAAATAAAAAACAGCTAATTTTTAGGAGATAAAAAAAACAAAATAAAATATTTTCAAATGCTTTGAATAAAAATTTGGTCTTAATTACAGTTTTTGATTTACCTATAATATTATGTTGTATAAGGGCAAAACTTAACGAAAATGTTGAACGTATTATAAAGTATCAGAAAATATTAGAAAATATCTGCCAAAAGTATTTTATTTAAGTCATTAATTGTGTTATCGAATTTTATCTATATAGTTCTTAAATCATCAAAATTTACAAAAGCATTCGTGCCATTGTTAGAAGTTTCTTTATGAATATTATTAAAATTCGTCTCCCTATTATTGTCTATAATTAATTTTGAAGTGTCTGGTTCGAAACTATTTGATAAACTTGCACTTCTTCAGATATATGTTCTGGTGTGGTTGCAGTTGTAGTTAAAGGTCCCCAGTTATCAAAAACAAAATAAAATAAATTAGAGGATTTTCGAATTTTAACATTTGGAAAAATTCAGGAAAAATAACCAACTCAAATTTTTTTTTCCTTTAGTTAGCAATGGTTTATCGTTGCATACAGATATACAATGGATTCCCTTCTGTATCCTACCTTCTCAATTTCTCACCTACAACAGTGGCTGAACCCGTCCCGTTGACAGAAATGTCAACACATTTATATACTTTATATTCATAAGTACCTATAGGTACATATTATTAAATATCTATCCACATGCAGACAATGATATTGCCGATATTAAAATATTTATGATTAAAACTAAACTTAAATTAAAATCATTAAAAATTAATGTTAGTAATTGTCGTTGAAAAGAAATTTCACAAATAATCAAGTTCATAAAAAATGTTTGGAAAAAGTATTCTACCGATCGAGTTGATCAATTGAAGTTACATTGGAACAATTGAATAGACGCTTCCTAAGTAAACATTTGACCAGATAAATTAAAATAATCGCTGACATTTATGAGTCTGTATAAGTGAGAAGCAAAGTGTAGGCATAAACTAGTAGTTGCACGAGAAATAATTTGTTCTCGAATGATTTGTAAAAATGTGCACAAACTTTGGTTTGGTCGAGTTTTGATAAACATCCTGATTCAAGGGGTACAAATTTGCAAAAGAATTAACCTTAAGTATATACATTTATAATTTGCACCAACATCTTTTAACTGCACTCGTCATTTGCAACCAAATTAATATGTAATTTGCACCATCTCAAGTAGCAATAAATAGGTACTATACTCTACACCAAAGTTCAAATCGATTATTCATTAGTATCTACGAACAAGTTTCGATGTTAAGAGTATAATATGTAGAGAAGCTAAGGACACAAAATATTTCGTTTCGATTTTGAATGGTTAATTCACTTACCTATTTACACCGTTTTACGGTATGTCAGTATTTACTTAAAAACTACCTTATAACAATAATAATGACAGATATATTATACAATTAATAGTATAATGGGGATAGGTGCAGCTACTGTTATAGGTGGGAAGTTAATAAGGTAGGAAATAGACCGGAATTTAATGTTTATCTGTATATGCAACGATAAAACATTGCTAATGATTCTGAGCGGAGTTTAGTTGATAGCGTTATTTTGTCAACAATATACAAATCATATTATGGTAAAATAATTAAATAAGCATTAAACATTTTCTTGTAGGTAACTATTTTTTTATTTTCCTAAGTTTTTTCCTGTTTTCCCATGTTTTTCCAGGTTTTTCTCATTTATTGGAAAACTCTTGTAAAAATCAAAAAGTAACTTTCTTATAGTACAAGCTCAGTCATATAAGAATCCTTTAAAAAATGCTGTCATTGTATCAAAGACAATTTTCTGCTAGAAAGTTATTCACAGGAAAAAAAAAAGACTATAATATTTTTTTACTAATATACCTACATTTCATACATTTCCCGTTTTTCCAATTTATTGGGTAAATTCTTAGGAAAATCAAAAAATGTCTTACTTAAAATACCTCCCCAGTCAGATTTTCTTTTATAAAAAGTGATATCATTGTAAATTGGAGCAAAATTATTGCTGGTAGAAAAGTTGTCCATAGAAAAAAAAAAATAAATATTGTAAAACCATAGACTTCTTCGCTCTGTTCAGAATCTAAAATAATGCATACAGTATTTAAATTATGACAAAATGTTAATATGCTGAATTTATGTTTTCAGTTAAAGTTCAAATTTTATCTTTACTGAAAAATTCTGAAACATTAACACATTTTTCACTGGCATCCGAGATTTTAATTGATTCCTTTTCTTTTTTCCAGATGAATTATAAGTCAGCTCATTTTTTTAACTACCCATTAGGTTACTTCTGTTGACCAACTTTAAACTGTTCTGATTTACTTCCAATAGAATAGTTTTCATCCAGATAGACACATCCAAAGTGTTGAATCACTAGTAAATTAAAATAACATAAAGTAAAATTTAAAAATGTTTAACCATGTGTATTATTCAATTTCACCTATAGTACGCCCCATTGGAAGCGTTGTGTTAGTAGTTGTTCTATAGTCTGTTTCAGGAGAGAACGGGCCACCTTTGCGCATGTTTACCCCTCCACATAACTTGATTTCAGCGAAGGCAGCCGATTGTCATTTCTTCCGTCGTCGGTTTTTGACTATACACCGCTGTGATATTTTGTTGAAATTCAATTGTTATTATTATCAGACATCGCGCATCACACGTTTTTTTACCTTTGCTGTTTTATAACCTGTTGATGATTTTTCAAATCGTAAACTATCGTATATACAAGCACCTTCTATAATAATCCAGACTTTGTTTTTTTTTTTTGTATACATATTTATTTATTTAATATTGTATTGAACACTGTAGGTATAATACAGTAGGTATAGTACAGTAGGTATAATACAGTAGGTATAATACAGAGTTATATATTTAATAAATAATAAATAATTATATTAAAACATTTCATTTTTTTTTCGTTAAAATTACAAATTTATAATACTAATTATTCGTCATATTTACATAATTTTTTTAAAATAATTAAAAAAACGGAGAAAAAAGTAAAAATTACCAAACGGTACAAAAAAGTAAACGCTGTAAAAATGACGTGTGCGTACATCGCGGCAATTAGCGATAAACAGTGGATTATCGACAGTCAACAGTGCATTATTTGAACGCAGTGTAGAATACCTGCACCACTTCTGCGGTCGCCGTTGCAGCGCTGTCGATAGATCCGGGAGGGGATAAATGGATAATGTTGCGGCGTGGCGATTCGGTTTGGTCGGAAAGCGGCCCGTTCTCTCTATAGACCAGATATAGTTGTAATAGTACTTGGCGGTATACAAGGTATTGTTCCTGCAGTAATAGTACTGGTTAACCCATACATATTAGACATATTTTAACGTCTTTTTTATAATATAGTATAATCTTCAACACTGATGCGATCTCCGATTATAGGAAATCTGTACATTTCAATTATATTATAACACATATTAAACATAAGTGTAGTAAAATATACGTGTGATATTATTGGTATAATTTGATGTCGTCAATTTATTTTCAATTTGAACCGACAGTAAAGAAGGGTCTGCGTTAATATTACTATACTTCACTAGAGCTGTCGTTAACTGAATAGATCATCAAAAAAATTTGTATGCAAGAGCAAGTGAGCTGACACAGTATTCCCAATCAAAGCACTTAAAATTGTTTTATTATAACTATAATATAAAACATAATGCAATGATGACGTAAACTTTAGGTCATAGGATATATTTCCGTCAGCTACTCTAAACACACGAAATAGTTAAGGTTTCGTCTGTAGTCTTTTATGTCTAGATACTAGATGATCCATTTAATTGGATTCATGCATTATCTCAAAAAGTATTAATTTTTTCAGGAATTTGCTTTCAATAATATTTAAGAAACTAGCAGCTCTACACTTTTATATTTACATTTTTTTTTATCATCCTTATTTTTTAAGTAAAAACCACTACCTACTTTTGATTTTAAAAGTATAAGTTAATTAATAAAATATATTGTATTAAAAATAAAATTATATATTAAAAAGTCCATACATTTATGGAGTAATCATGTTTAGATTTACATCCGCTACCCTTTATATATGATATTAATAATACTGACTTATTTATAATGATTTAATTAGTTATAATTTTATTCATCTTTATCACTATAATATTTCTTTACATTATTTTTTTGTACAACTACACATTTTTGACCTCGCTGTATTTTTATATTTTCGTCATTAATTACTTCCAGTACCCAATACGGACCTATCCATTCAAATTTGTTCTTAGACGCATTAACTTTTAACTAAGTCTTATAAGTGTATATGTATTGCATTTTAATTTTTATCATATTTTTGTTTTAATTTTTTCTTTTTATATAATAGTCGTTCCTTTGCTATTTTGTGCGATTCCTGTAGGGTTTGTTTTAAGTCCTAGAGGTAATCATCATAATTATATCTAGGTTCTGGGTCCGATTTTAATTTCAAAAGTATGGTCAAAATTCTTCCATATAATAACTCTTACGGTTGATAATTTGTTGATGAATATTCTACAGAGTTATAAACGAAAAAGACGTCCTGGGATAATGATGACAGGTGCAAGGACAGGAAAAA
>CABPRJ010001507.1:16517-74193 GCA_902439185.1 Cinara cedri
AGCAGTTTTTATGTAGCTATGTATATATTTTTTTTCCGACTGTGAATCGCTGTTTACCGGTGTCAAGGTATCAATTATATAACTACTATAGTCCGTTTCACGAGAGAACGGGCCGCTTGTGCGCATGTTTACCCCTCCACATAACTTGATTTCAGCGAAGGCAGCCGATTGTCATTTCTTCCATCGTCGGTTTTTGACTATACACCGCTAGGATATTTTGTAGAAATTCAATTGTTATTATTATCAGACATCGCGCATCACACGTTTTTTTACCTTTGCTGTTTTATAACCTGTTGATGATTTTTCAAATCGTAAACTATCGAATATACAAGCCCCTTCTATAATAATCCAGACTTTGTTTTTTTTGTATACATATTTATTTATTTAATATTTTATTGAACACTGTAGGTATAATACAGTAGGTATAGTACAGTAGGTATAATACAGTAGGTATAATACAGAGTTATATATTTAATAAATAATAAATAATTATATTAAAACATTTCATTTTTTTTTCGTTAAAATTACAGTTTATCATTTTTGTCATATTTACATTTTATTTTATTTTTGATAAAACAACAAATTTATAATACTAATTATTCGTCATATTTACATAATTTTTTTAAAATAATTAAAAAAACGGAGAAAAAAGTAAAAATTACCAAACGGTACAAAAAAGTAAACGCTGTAAAAATGACGTGTGCGTACATCGCGGCAATTAGCGATAAACAGTGGATTATCGACAGTCAACAGTGCATTATTTGAACGCAGTGTAGAATACCTGCACCACTTCTGCGGTCGCCGTTGCAGCGCTGTCGATAGATCCGGGAGGGGATAAATGGATAATGTTGCGGCGTGGCGATTCGGTTTGGTCGGAAAGCGGCCCGTTCTCTCTATAGACCAGATATAGTTGTAATAGTACTTGGCGGTATACAAGGTATTGTTCCTGCAGTAATAGTACTGGTTAACCCATACATATTAGACATATTTTAACGTCTTTTTTATAATATAGTATAATCTTCAACACTGATGCGATCTCCGATTATAGGAAATCTGTACATTTCAATTATATTATAACACATATTAAACATAAGTGTAGTAAAATATACGTGTGATATTATTGGTATAATTTGATGTCGTCAATTTATTTTCAATTTGAACCGACAGTAAAGAAGGGTCTGCGTTAATATTACTATACTTCACTAGAGCTGTCGTTAACTGAATAGATCATCAAAAAAATTTGTATGCAAGAGCAAGTGAGCTGACACAGTATTCCCAATCAAAGCACTTAAAATTGTTTTATTATAACTATAATATAAAACATAATGCAATGATGACGTAAACTTTAGGTCATAGGATATATTTCCGTCAGCTACTCTAAACACACGAAATAGTTAAGGTTTCGTCTGTAGTCTTTTATGTCTAGATACTAGATGATCCATTTAATTGGATTCATGCATTATCTCAAAAAGTATTAATTTTTTCAGGAATTTGCTTTCAATAATATTTAAGAAACTAGCAGCTCTACACTTTTATATTTACATTTTTTTTTATCATCCTTATTTTTTAAGTAAAAACCACTACCTACTTTTGATTTTAAAAGTATAAGTTAATTAATAAAATATATTGTATTAAAAATAAAATTATATATTAAAAAGTCCATACATTTATGGAGTAATCATGTTTAGATTTACATCCGCTACCCTTTATATATGATATTAATAATACTGACTTATTTATAATGATTTAATTAGTTATAATTTTATTCATCTTTATCACTATAATATTTCTTTACATTATTTTTTTGTACAACTACACATTTTTGACCTCGCTGTATTTTTATATTTTCGTCATTAATTACTTCCAGTACCCAATACGGACCTATCCATTCAAATTTGTTCTTAGACGCATTAACTTTTAACTAAGTCTTATAAGTGTATATGTATTGCATTTTAATTTTTATCATATTTTTGTTTTAATTTTTTCTTTTTATATAATAGTCGTTCCTTTGCTATTTTGTGCGATTCCTGTAGGGTTTGTTTTAAGTCCTAGAGGTAATCATCATAATTATATCTAGGATCTGAGGATTCTGAGCGGAGTTTAGTTGATAGCGTTATTTTGTCAACAATATACAAATCATATTATGGTAAAATAATTAAATAAGCATTAAACATTTTCTTGTAGGTAACTATTTTTTTATTTTCCTAAGTTTTTTCCTGTTTTCCCATGTTTTTCCAGGTTTTTCTCATTTATTGGAAAACTCTTGTAAAAATCAAAAAGTAACTTTCTTATAGTACAAGCTCAGTCATATAAGAATCCTTTAAAAAATGCTGTCATTGTATCAAAGACAATTTTCTGCTAGAAAGTTATTCACAGGAAAAAAAAAAGACTATAATATTTTTTTACTAATATACCTACATTTCATACATTTCCCGTTTTTCCAATTTATTGGGTAAATTCTTAGGAAAATCAAAAAATGTCTTACTTAAAATACCTCCCCAGTCAGATTTTCTTTTATAAAAAGTGATATCATTGTAAATTGGAGCAAAATTATTGCTGGTAGAAAAGTTGTCCATAGAAAAAAAAAAATAAATATTGTAAAACCATAGACTTCTTCGCTCTGTTCAGAATCTAAAATAATGCATACAGTATTTAAATTATGACAAAATGTTAATATGCTGAATTTATGTTTTCAGTTAAAGTTCAAATTTTATCTTTACTGAAAAATTCTGAAACATTAACACATTTTTCACTGGCATCCGAGATTTTAATTGATTCCTTTTCTTTTTTCCAGATGAATTATAAGTCAGCTCATTTTTTTAACTACCCATTAGGTTACTTCTGTTGACCAACTTTAAACTGTTCTGATTTACTTCCAATAGAATAGTTTTCATCCAGATAGACACATCCAAAGTGTTGAATCACTAGTAAATTAAAATAACATAAAGTAAAATTTAAAAATGTTTAACCATGTGTATTATTCAATTTCACCTATAGTACGCCCCATTGGAAGCGTTGTGTTAGTAGTTGTTCTATAGTCTGTTTCAGGAGAGAACGGGCCACCTTTGCGCATGTTTACCCCTCCACATAACTTGATTTCAGCGAAGGCAGCCGATTGTCATTTCTTCCGTCGTCGGTTTTTGACTATACACCGCTGTGATATTTTGTTNTCGTTCCTTTGCTATTTTGTGCGATTCCTGTAGGGTTTGTTTTAAGTCCTAGAGGTAATCATCATAATTATATCTAGGTTCTGGGTCCGATTTTAATTTCAAAAGTATGGTCAAAATTCTTCCATATAATAACTCTTACGGTTGATAATTTGTTGATGAATATTCTACAGAGTTATAAACGAAAAAGACGTCCTGGGATAATGATGACAGGTGCAAGGACAGGAAAAAACAATTCTGAGGGGAGTTTAGTTGATAGTGATACTTTGTCAACAATATATATGCCATAATATAGTAAAATAATTAAATAGGCCTTATTTATTTTCTTTAGTAATATTTGTTTAATGTTGTACCGATTTTACCGGTTGTTCCTGGTTTTCGTATTTGTTGGAAAAATTGAGAAAATCGAAAAATTACTTCTCTAAAGTACTTTAATAAAAGATACTACACATAAAAATCGGGGCAAAGTTATGAAAGTTGTCCACAAAAAAATAATAAACATCTTTGTAATACCATAGGCTTCTTCGTTCCACTTAGAATCTAAAATGCGTAAAGTAAGAAACAATCCTAGTTATCAAATGTTTTATCGACGAAGTGTCTTAAATATTCCGCTAATATTCTATGCTATCGTTCTAAACTTCCGTTGGTTTGTGGGTGGAATGGACTAGTATTTATCTTATGTATTTTTAACAATTAGCAGACTTCTGTAAATGTTTTACTAAGAAAATCCGTCCCCTGATCAGTTAATACTGTTTCTGGAATCGCATGTATACACATAAAGTGTACAAAAAATCTTCCGCGATAGTGTTAGCTGTGTAATTTGATAATGGTACACCCAATGAATATTTAGTTACATCTTGCATTGTTAAAATGTAACTATTCCCTGTTATAGTTGTTGGTAATGGTCCCACAATATCCAAAAATATTTTCTTAAAAGGTTTAGAACTTATGGACGTCATCACCATTGGTTGTTTAACTTTTTTAATAGTTACTTTATTTTTTTGAAATGAGACGTAATTTTCCGTATAATTTTTTTACGTCTTGTTTTATTCCTTTCAAGTTCCCAAATTGTTTTTTAATCCATTTTATTGTCTTATTTACCCCCAAATGCCTTCCTAACTCGAAATTGAGCAATTGTTTTAATGTAGTGAGTATTTCCTCTTCTGTGTATTCGATAGATGAACAAATTATTGTGTTTATTTTGTGTTACGAAACATGTATCGTATCATTTGCCTAATCGTTTCTGTTCACCTCACAATGCACAGCGAAGTTGCGTAAACCGTTTCAGTCGCAGTAACTTCTTATTGTCCAGCCCAAACTCCTCCAAAATATGTAAATAAATATGTGTGTTGAATTATTATGCTAAATTATTGTTGTTTGTTTTTTTTCCTTGTACCTACGCGACAAACGTTGATTAAAAATATTATATTTAAATACCTATTATGTAATTGTTACCAACTGCATGGCTGCCTTTGCCTACGCTCGATTTAGATTCCGAGCGTAGCGAGGGAGCTATTGACTTTACAATGCTGTTTATTTTTTTCTTTCTTCTTCTTTGTTCTAGTCTGTAGACACGTTTTTTCCTAGTAAATTTACTTCGATTTTTACTTGTAGCGCTTTTTCTGAAAACTCAAGTTCTCTAGATGGTACTTTAAAGTGATCAATTTTTGATTTTCGATTCCATTTTTTAAATAAACGCATTTAAGTGGGAAAAACTTACAATTTCACAATTTCATTATTTTATAAAAACATGGACGACGTTTTCTACCAGAAAAAAATGATTTAATGATTTAATCGAAAAATCACCAAACACCTTTTTTGTTGCCTTTTTAATTTAATTTCTTAAGGTATGATTTCCGAAACTTTTGAGCCACTTTTGAGCTTTTGAGGAATTTTAATTTTTGGAAGTTTTTTTTGCTGTAATTCGATTATAAATACACGTAGAGACTTGAAAATTAGTAATAATACTTATATTGAACTGACCTAGACGTGGTAAATTTTTAAAATTATCGGACGACTTTTTTTTTTTATAAGCGTTTTGAAATCAAATTTAAACAAAAATAGCAAAAATTATGTACAACCGAATTGCGCTCAAAGTCTTTCGTCAGGCAATGGTTTATCATTGCTTACAAATTTAAATGAAATAACCTTATGTATCCCACCTTCCCAACTTCTCACCTACAACAGTGGCCGCTCCCGCCCCCAATATCAACTATTATTGTATAGTATTGTCGTTGTTTTCGTCCGTCCGCCGTGCTTTAGGCATTATTATCACTATCATTTTCCGTTTTAATTTTTTGTTATCTATATTTATTGCGATAAGTATTTTAGATTCTGAGTGGAGCGAAGAAGTTTATAGTTTTAAAAAGATGTTTATTAATTTTTTTAGCATATATATTATTGACAAAGCATTAGATTTTATACTAATGCTCCACTCAGAATCGTTTTTTCGTAAACAATGGTTTATCGTTGCTTAGAGGTATACATTAAATTACTTATCACAGTGGCTGCACCCGTCCCCATTATCCTAGGACGTCTTTTCTATTAATTACTTTTTCGCATATTCATTCATTGTACTCACTGGTAAATAAATATATTATTTTTCATAACTCGTGCATTCTCGTTGTTTATTTCGCTACAGCCTCGGGTTATGCTACAGACAAAGTAATTAGGTGGTTGGAGTGGCAAATTTGCCGCACTTAGGAAAAAGAATGTATTTATAAAATTGTATTAAATTTATAAATATTAGGCGTTGGGTTATCAACTCACTGAATTCTGTGAAATGGTTTCGATAAACACGATCAATTTTTATTATTAGCAAAACTATGTTTTTCCCGGAAATGGCTTATATAAATATAATCATAATTATACATTATGGCGATAGCCGATAAGGCATTGTTTTGTCAACTTTATTTTATTTCCGTGATTCTATTACTTACAAAGAATGTTATATACGTATATTCCTTATCATAATATTATTCTGCTTATTAGTATACCGCGACACTGCGACAGCACAATTAACGACGTGTTGTCTTTATTTATTTTTATTTTTATTTTTCAAATTACTCCTGTATGACGGTTATTAATTGTTCGTCAGAACGATCGTTTTCGTGTCCCAATTGAACTAAAACGTATTTAAGATCTACTATTGGCGAAAATCGGTTAAATAATTTGGCTTTCCTGTGCATTGAATCAGAATTAGTGTTGAAAATTTACTTTCAAGACATAATAGATACATTTGCTAACCTCAAAAGCCAAACGAAAATAATTTAATTTTTTTTATCGTATTAACTATAATTGTATTCAATTTAAAAAAATAAAAAATAATTTAACTAAAAATGTATTTCTTTATGTATTTTATTTAAAAAAAAAAAGTTCAAAATGAAACGGTGGCAAATGTCCTGCATGTAGGCGACCAATTGCTTAATCCGCCACTGTTTCGCTACCTACAAATTATTCTCTTCACCGGTATTGTGCCAAATGATACCAGGATGAGAGCAGTATTTCAACAACAATCGTAGCTGCTCAAGTACTGACCGCCCAGGTGTCCACTGCCGAGAGGGTTTCGTCTTTCAACATCTCTGAACCCGAATTGAATACTGTTGGTATATTTTTTTTTCCTTAGTTTTAAGTAGTTGTAAGTGATCCACCTTGCAGAAGTCCTAAATTCCCCACGTGTTGCTAGATAGTATAATAAGTTTTCTTCCTATTCCTTGTCTCCGGCTGTCGAGCCGCGTCACGTAGTGTCGTTATTGTTGTTGCTGCCAGTGTCGTTCTCAGTAGACGCCTCGACTGCCCAGTGTGTACGAGAAGTAGCTGAGTATGTTGGATTACCTGCACACTTCCAATACGGCGCAAGGTGTTTGAGTTGCCTATTTTTAAGCGGAAAGGTAAAGTTGATCGGTCCTTTTCAACTGATTTGGTCCTTCGAACGTTTTTCATTTCTCGCCTTAATAATTTCCCATTCTGGATTATCACGTTGAGCTAATTTATTCATGGCCATGTTTCCAAGGTCATGTTCCTCTCACGTTAATTTATTAACGCGGCATATATGTTTGATTACGTTGCACTTTATTTTTTACGACCTTTAGTTACCATAAGTATTACGTATCGGTTATTATTTTTAAAATAGTTTATATCTTCTATTATTTTACTTAGTGTTAAAATTTTATTTTTTGTGTATTTCAGATCATACAGTCATGTGTTAATGTTTCCAATACTACCAAATCTACCAAGATGAAATAAAGCAGTAATCGATCTGGTTATTGTACTTTCCGTTTGGTAAGACTCATGTGAAAAGTCTTCTTGGATAGTATTTAAAAAGCTCTAACAGAATTCAATCAGTTATTTTCCACTTCCATTTCTTACACCTACCCCAAATTTTTAGTACCGACTGCTCCACCTTTTACGTTAAAATCGCCTTGGATTAAGATTACCTCAGTTTTTGGGAGGTATGATATTACTTCTGCTAAAATATTGTAGAATTTCTAAATTTCTTCCTCTTCAATAACTGATGTTGGTAAATAGAGTTATACTAAATTTAGTTGATTTGGTATGGAATTAAATTTCACTTTGATTATTCTATCATTGACTGCTTTATATTCTATTATTTAATAGGACCATTCTTTGTCTACAGTCACAGCCACACCATTCCTGGACATGATACCATTTCCTGAGCACATGATCTGATTTCCGGCAGATGTCTTGAAGTGTCCTTTGAATCGTTCTCTGTTATCGATGGTATATCGTTGATTCTTTCTTCTTTTAGTTATGAATAAGAATTATATTTGTTTATTGAAATTCTCCATGTATCGTAACACAATTCCTTCAGGTTTTTGCACTTTTCTTTATTCGCATCCTTCATTATCTGTGTGATGTATATAGGTGAACTGTATTTTCACAGGACTGTAGAAATCCGGAAATTATCTGACCGTATAATCACGGACCGTATTCTGCCGGAAAAAATTTGTACGTACACCGTAGAGTTCCGGACTGTAGAAATCCGGGAAAAACAAACACACAAACCGTATTTTTGCGGACCGTATATTTAAGGAATTTAAGGTTTAAGTAACACTAACTCTATTAATTAGTGTAACGTATAGTTATAAATATAAAATAAAATTTAAACTTTCTAAGGATTTTTAAATAGGCAACTAATATTATCTGTAACTATAAATGTGTTTACATTTTAAAAAGAGCAAAGCAAGGACAGTTTTTAAGTGGTTATTACTTCACAAACTCTGAGATCCCAGACTTCATTCTCCCTCTTAAATCTCAAATACTATTTGTGCCTATGTCTAAAAGAGTGCTAAACGAACACTCACATTGGCTCAGCGAAAGTACCGTTGGCACGCATGACTGGTATAATACCTACAGATTACTATAACATTGGCGTCCGTCAAAATAATATATATTTTTAATTAAGTTTTTTTAATTATTACATGTAACTATGATTTTAGATTCTGAGAGGAGCGAATTTACAATGATGTTTTTTTTTATTTGTGTGTGTATAGGTATGCAATTTAAAATTTATATTTAAAAAAAATGATTTGATTTACAAGTTCAACTATAATTCTAGTAGGAAAATTAATGTAGTTGGTATTTTTGGGTGATTGATTATTTGTATTATTTGATTTATTATAATCTTATTTCATTCAAAAGTGAATAATTGTAGCATTTTCTAAATATAGTTTCTTTGTTTTTAATCCGTACAATCCGTTGCAGTCATCTTCCACGCTTCTCTATTTTCTGCTTTCCTTATTTTATTTATAAATATGAGTCGCAGCCTTTGTCCTTTATTAATTGTTGAATGTATTCTAGTCTTGGCTTTCCTCTATAATTCTTATTTTCTTCTATGCTTCCTCTTATAATTAGTTCTAACAATGTAACAATCTCTCATGTATTAAATGGCCTATCCATTCATTCCGTTTTCTTACTTTATTCTTCTATGATAGCTTTAGTCCTTCTAAATATTCTTTCGATTATTTCTTTATTGGTTGAATAACCAATAAGCTGAATGGACAGAATTATACATCCAGCTTATCTTAATAATATAGATTAATACAGCACCTGCTTTCTGATTGATCGATTTGAATCGCCACGCAAAAGCGCCAGATGTTGACGTTGTTGAGGTAGGTAGGTATTTTGTTATTTAATTCAATATGTTCGTAGTATTTAAATTGGATGACATGGTACTTCCAATACATATGGTACGAAATTTGATCCGACGATCTCGAAACAATTATTTTGCTTTTTTTTATATTTCCCCAGTTACTAACCCCGTCGAGGTTTTGCAAACAAAACGGGGTTCATTTTAATTTAAAACAGTCCATAAAATGAATAAGGCGATTACACAGTCAAATGACATGGGGCAAAAGAAGCTATTTTTATAGGGTGTGCTGATCCGTAATAATGACAAACTTCGAATAGCTCTAACATTTTAGATTCTAAGCGTAGCGAGGGAGCTATTGGTTTTACTAAGATGTTTATTTTTTTTCTAGTCTCTGGACACGTTTTTTTCTAGTAAACTCGATTTTTACGCGTAGCAACTTTTCTGAAACCTCAAGTTGTCTAGATTGTACTTTATAAGGTCATTTTTTGATTTTAGATGCCATTTTTTATATAAACGCATTTAAGTGGAAAAAAAAACGTAGGAAAACATACAATTTCACGATTTCATTATTTTATAAAAAAAAAATAGACGATTAAAGCATTTTAAATTAAAAAAGGAAAAAAAATAGATCGCTTGTCATTTTTTGTTTGGAGCAAGATTTTGGATAGAAAAATAAAAAAAAAAAAATTGCTTTCATCACTTTAAAACCAGTATAATCATCATTCTGCTGGATTTTAATCTTTATTAAGAATTATTTACTATATACCTGATAAAAGAATCAATAGATAGCTTGTTGTAATTTTTTTCTTTTTGGGAGAATACGGTCCGAGACTATTCGGATTGTAACTTTCCGGATTTGTACAGTCCGTGAAAATACGCTACGAATATTTTGAAATTCCGGAAATATATGGTCCGCAACAATACGGTTTGTGCGTTTATTTTTCCGGATTTCTACAGTCCGAGACCATACGGTTTACGTATATATTTTTTCTGAATTAATACAGTCTGTGAGATTACTTTCCGGGATTTTATGGTCTCTCTCTCACAGACACAAAAAAAATAAAAAATACACATCACAGTAAAACCATAATGAATAATGTATCATAGTTATATCCTTTTACACCAACAAATTTCCCTATTTTGACCAAGGCCTAATCTTCTACATGATATTAAAAATGAAATGGCTGAATTTCAGTATTAGTAATATTGATTTTTCATAAAATGTCCCTCAAAATTGATATACTATAATGTATATTTTGACAAAATATGACTTGTACTATTTTTTTTTACCAACGCCGTCCAAATTTTAATATTTATCTACTTATAATTGCATGTTATTTTTAAATTCTTAGTGGAATATCACAATTACAGAAAATATAATACATTTAGGTATAAACAAATACATATTTTACCAAGTACTTCAATCGTTTTAAACCAATGGATTAGGTACCTGTTCGGCAATTATCAATCTATTATATACGTATACTTAAATAAAAATTACACTCCAAAGAACATAATATCTTATCTTTGTTTCTTAACAACAGGATAACATTAGAAGTCAATCGTAAATTATTTTTTTTTTTAAATTATTTATTTTAACAGTATTTTTAATTTGTCCACTACTTCTTATAACTTGAAGTAGTATACTTCCACTTTAATTTTCAAATAGGAGCCTTACCCCTTTTAGTCCCAGGTTTGAATGAAGAATATTTAAGATAAAAATGTTGAATATTATCGTTTGAGTTAGGTATACTTTTTAAATATAAACTGTTATATATCTTAACAAATTTTAAAAATTCAAAATTTAGACAGAGAGAGTTGAGAAGGGTAATAATCAAATTATACAAAAACATAAACTCTATAAGCCGGTTAGCCTATATTTTCAAAAAAAAGAGTACAATTTTATGTACTTAATAATATTGTTCAGGACATAGGACAATGTATCAAAAAAGAGTACTATCCTATGAAAAATAGTGCATCTGGTCACCGTACTATACCCATATGGCTATATGTTGCATGCAATATCGATGCGTATTCGTTCAAATTTAAAAATTAAAAGTACCCACTTGTAACAAGTGTACTAATAATATTTGACTATGTTTATAATGGATTTCGGCAGATTAGAATAAATAATCTTGCCATAAATCGATAACACGAAACATGAGTATACACTTTATTATATTAGGTACCAATCAACTTTATAACTCATAAATGTTATATAATATTAATATATCGTCGAACAAATTGTATAACTTTTATATAATACTAGCTGTTCCGTGCCCGTGCCAATTTTTATTATTATTATTTTACGCATATTTATTTTTGGTTTTGGCCGTGTCAGAAAAAGAAAATTGTATAATTTTTTCGTAATTTTTGTTTGTTACATCCACTCCATTGAAAATTTCTGGGCACGCCACTGGTCTAAATAATAATTAACACATTTTGTAATTAGGTATAATATTTATGTTAAATAAGTATATATTATCAATACATTTTAATTAATACTAATTTGAATGAATGTTAGTTGGATGCAAAATAAAATTCTAAAAATTGAACCTCATTGATCACATTGATTTTGTATATTTTATATACGTATTTATTTTGTGTTTTTCTTTTGTTAAGGTATTTATATGAATACTTTTCAACACTGAAAAAAAACATTATTATATCTTAATTTTTTAAATTTTTATTGAAAAAGTAATTTTTTGGAAAATTTTAAAACTACAACATAAGCATACCACGTATGCAGCTAATGAGAATACTAAATATAATACATTTCTTGTAATAATTGAACACACATAGTAGGTATTAATTATTTATAAGCATAATGTTTATTTTTCAATAAGTTTTCAATTATAGAATTACACAAAAGAAAATAAATTAATATTTAGTAATAAATTTTAAATAATAATTAACTATTTGAATTTAATTTTTCTTTTAACTTTTTTTCATGTTCCAGCCTTTATTTTTTATATTGTAGCTCTAAATTTTCATTTTTAATTAAATTTAGTACATGTTTTTCCTGTGACACCTGAGGCATCTAAAAAAAATAAACCCCTTTTTGGGGAATTATTATTCTCTACAAATGTATTATAAATATAGTTTTGATTAAATGTAAGTTGATTTTCAATTATTGACACAACTTCATTTAGGTTTTTTTCATAATTATCTATAGAACTATATAAAAATGTCAGTTGGACTTATAAGAGGACTTTGTATTTAATAATGTTTGAGGTCATTTCCAATTAAAGCTATCAATTTGTCTTCTATTAGAATTGAAGTTTTGTTGTAAATTAAATCATGAAATTCAGCATCTGGATCTACCGATATTACTTTATATAAAACATCATCATCGAAAATAATTGTATGATTCATAATTTTAATGGGTCAGTTAGTTGATAATATATTTATTATTTACATAATCTTTTTTACATGACATATTAGATAATGATGCTTCTTGTAATAAGTATCCAGACAATTGATCGAAAGCAAAAGACGTCCTAAGATAATGACGCGTACAGCCATTGTTATAGATACTTTAATGTATACATGTAAGCAACGATAAATCATTACTTACGAAAAAACGATTCTGAGTGGAATTTAATTGATAGTGATACTTTGTTAACAATATATATGTCATTTTATAGTAAAATAATTAAATAGGCTTTATATATTTTCTTTAATATTATTTGTTTAATTTTGTACCAATTTTCCCAATTTCCTTACGTTTTTCCTTGTTTTCCCATATTTTATCCCAGTTTTTCACATTTGCTAGGAAAACTTCCGAGAAAATTGAAAAATGACTTCTTTAAAGTACCTCTCTAGTAAAATTTAATTTTAGAAACACAGCTATCAATAAAAGTTAGAGCAAAATTTCTGGTAGAAAAGTTGTTAATAGAAAAATGAAGGAGGTAATATTTTTAACTAATACCTACATTTCTTACATTTTCTCGTTTTTTTTCGGTTTTTCAAATTTGTTGAGGAATTTCCTAAGAGAATCGCGAAAATAACCTCTTTAAAGTACCTTTCTAGTAAAATTTCCTTTTAGAAACATTGCTGTCATTGAAAATTGGAGCGAAATTGCTGATAGAAAAGTTGTGCACAAGAAAAAAAAAGTAATATATTTTGTACATTTTCCAGTTTTTTTCGGTTTTTTAAATTTGATGAGAAAACTCTTGGGTAAATCAAAAAATAACCTCCTTAAAGTACCTCCTCACACCGATTTCCTTTTAGAAAAAGTGCTACACGTGCTACATGTAGAAATCCAAGCAAGTCTTCTGGTAGAAAATTTGTTTACAGATAAAGAAAAAAAAATATCTTTGTAAAACCAAAAACTTCTTCGCTCCATTTAGAATCTAAAATGAGCGAATACAAATGACCAAAAACATATAGAGCAAAAAATCCATCATTTTAAGTTTTGTACAAACATTTAATGATTTTTTTTCAGCTTTCACTTAAGGTTTTACAAAGATTTATTTTATTTTATTATATTATTTTTTATCCGTGCCCAACTTTTATACCAGAAAACTTCCTCGGGTTTCTACATGTAGCACGTTTTCCAAAAGGAAATCGGCGTGGGGAGGTACTCTAGGAGGTTATTTTTCGATTTTTTCAAGAGTTTTCTTATTAAATGTGAAAACCGATAAAAAGGGAAAATTTACGAAGTATGTTAAAAATATAATTTACGATTTTTTTTTCTGTGGACAACTTTTCTGCCAGCAAGTTTGCTCCAACTTTTAATGATACCAATGTTTCTAAAAAGAAATTTCCCTAGCGAGATACTTTAGAGAAGTTATTTTTTGATTTTTCCAACAGTTTTCCCAGCTAATGTAAAAACCGTAATAAAACATGAGAAAACCAGGAAAAATTTAAGAAAATTAGGAAAATCGGTACAACATTAAACAAATTTTATTAAAGAAAATATATAAAGCCTAAAGCCTATTTAATTATTTTTTTTAATATAAAATTACATATATATTGTTGTCTTCAAAATTTGAATTTCTTGACGATGACGAATACTGCTAACAAAATAATTGAAAAAATAAATATGCTGTCATACGTCATGCATCTGTGTTTTTAAATAATAATAAATCTTAAAATTGTACGTTTTCCTACGTTTTTTCTCACTTATGTGTTTTCAATTAAAAAATGGTGTCGAACTACAAAAAAATGTTGTTATACGTAAAAATCGAAGCAAGTTTACTAGGAAAAAACGTGTCCATAGACTAGGAAAAAATTTTTTAAAAAACACCTTCGTAAAACCAATAGCTCCCTCGCTACGTTCGGAATCCAATATGTGTTTATTAATATGAACAGTAAACCATAGAAATTAATAAACAATAACTCTCGATACTTTGTTAAAATATTTCTTGTCAATTTTCATCATAATATTCATTAATATTATTTTTTTAAGACGAAAAGTATCCCCACTCGGAAATAATATTTTTATATTAGACAAGTAATACAATATCATATTCTAAACTCTGAAAAGAGTCTTAATATCCAGTTATACAAATCGTTTAAATGTGTTACCTTCTGTAAGCTGAATAATAATATCCGTTTAATCTTAAAAATTCGCTCTATATTTATAAGCATCAATTGTAAACAAATTTATTTATTGTTCAATATATTTTGGACCGATTTGATCGTGGTTTTTATTTAAAGAACACCAAACAAACGTGAACATCTAGAAGAAAATAGAAGAAAAAAAAATCTATTAAAATGTCAAAAAAAGGTGTTTTCAGACAAATATATGTCACGGTAGTTGGTAAGATATAAAAATACTACACAAAAGAATTATGATTAATATTTTTTATTGCAGTACCTAGTAAATAATATATTAATTAATTTAAATTTTTACAGCTACGTTAACAATATTCATAAGTGGCATGTGGTTAGGATGGCCTAGTTCAGTCGTCGAGAAGGCTATGAAACACGAGATAGATATAAATGTAACCATGGACGAACTGTCATGGATCGTGGCCATGATGGATTTGGGTAATATGATCAGTCCTCTGTTCGCTGGATATTTAATGGACAAGTTGGGTAGGAAACTCAGCACCTTCATCCTCGGGCCCCTGTTCATAATCAGCTGGTTACTGACGTTGTATGTGCCCACCACTTGGGCTTTGNAATAGCCGGAGTCAAGATCCGCGGGGCGCTGAGTAGTACGTTTTGCATTCAACTCCACTTCGGATTTCTGTTGGAAGCGGTGGTCGGGCCATTGGTCAAGTACCGGACTCTGAACACAATGTCCGCTGTCTTCCCCGTGGTGTTTACCGTGTTGGCTTTCTGGATTCCCGAATCTCCGTATTATCTGTTGAAGAAAAACCGACGAGTCGAAGCGGCCCGGTGTCTGCAATGGTACAGGTGCGAACAGGACGATGTCAAGTTAACAGACGAGCTACGGCAGATGGAAGTGAACGTTGAGAGAGAAATGGAAAACCAGTCAACGTTCCGCGAAGTGTTCACCAGTCCCAAGGATCGGAAAGCACTTGGGATCGTGGTGGCTGCGTGCATCACTCAGCGTGCTGGCGGCATCAGTTGCATACTCGCGTTTTTTTCCCTGATACTTCCCGAGCCTGCTCCAGTCTTTCCACGATTCCAGTACATGATCGTTTTTGCCACGACTATAGTGGTGATAACTATTACGTGCGCGACTTTGGTGGATAAGGTCGGCCGGAAACCACTGTTAATTATTTCCGAGGTTGGTTTGGGCATTATCAGCGCTGGGTTCACCGTTTACTTCTACATGGGCACGTCTTTACGGTTCGTGATTTTCCCATACGCGTTGTTTTTATTGTTCTCCGTAATGTACTCCGTCGGCGTGGGGTTTATACCAGTCGTCTATCTAGGTGAAATGTTTTCGGTCAACATCCGTTCGCATTGTTCGTCTATCGCTTCTATTGCGTTGGCCTCCAGCTCTTTCGCTACTAATAAAATTTTCCTGTTCGTCTCCCGGACATACGGCAACCACGCTATGTTTTTCCTTTTTACCGTTGTCAATTTCGCGGGTGCCTTGTACTCATATAAATACGCTATCGAGACAAAGGGCAAAACTCTCCTGGAAATCCAACAGATCCTCGAGGAAAAAGTTAAAAAAGCACCACTAAACACGAGATAATCCAAGTACCTATCAAGAATTTATCAGGAAGGATACCCCTACAATAATGTTCAAAATAAATAAATTAAAAAAGTTTAATACTTGTCATTAATCTTAATTAATATAATAAAATATTACTGATGTATTCTACTATTATCATTTTTTTACGTATTTTATGTTGTATATTTGTCTTATAAAAAGTACCTATTATTTTGAAATTATTTACAATGGATTTCGGTAGATTAGAAATAATAATTTTATAGCATCGTATTTATATTTTCATGTAAGTACATAATATTAATATAGGTACTTGCGTAGTTAACAATAATTTAATTGTATACACAATTATATTGTAGGCGTTTATAACAAGAATATAAGTAATCCAAATATAATAAAACATTTTTTCTCGGTGTTACGTTTATTAATTCAATATGTCAATTGAGTATTTAACGCAATCTTTTTGCCTTATCTCTGTATGAATACTATCCGAGACGACGTTTTGATTAAAAATTATTTTCGCTCACGTACTTTTTTTCTTATTCTCACTATACGGCGTACGTTATGCCATCGCGAAAGACTTGTTAATTTTTAATGTCTCACACGGATAAAATCTAAAACTATTTTGGAATGGTGATTCTCCGATACCAGAATCTAACCCTACAGAATTATCTATGTTTAAAACGTTCTTATAAACAAATTTCCATCCGAATCAACAGTTGTTTCACTGACGGACGACGACATTGTAAACAATATCGGCCGACTTTTGTCGACAAAGGTCAGTTCCAGTTGTATCAAAGTTGAGAAATAATATTCGTTTGAACGGGAACACGCGATCAGTAACGAGCATACCTGCAGTTGTAGCTTTGAGTGGAAACAGTCTGAAAACGTCGCATATCCACGCCGAGTGAACATACAAAATTCAACCAATTTATTATTATAATTAACGTTAGTAAATTCATTATTATTTACTTGGTATGATATCGAATGTCGCGGTCTTGAACAATACCTTATATACGGATAGACTTTTACTGTCGTGTATAAAATAATAACGCCGAGTAGTATACGTCTACCTCATCATCTACCTTATATACTTAAGAAAAAATATAATTTATACAAGGTGATCAATTTATGTAGTATTCAGAATAGTGGAGCACTATTTAAAAGTTGCGCGTCATTCCGGCACACAAATGATGCTCTACTACTTTTCCCCGACAAAAACTTAAAAGTGGAATAACTCATCAACGGATTGACGGAAATCAAAAATGTCAACAAAAAGCAAAAGATTACTATTTTAAAATTATAAGTAGGTAGTGGTTTCACCTCCAAAAATAAGTATGATAAAAAATAACATAAATGTCAAGTTATAGAGCTAATTATTTCTTAAATATTATATAAAATAAATTCTAAAAAAAGTTAAAATGTACTGAGATAATGAAAGTACCCACTTAAATAGATCACCTTGTATATGTCTATTAAAAACTTAAAAATGAAAACCCGTCTATGGAAAAAATTAAAACTAGTTCCTATCTTTTTTTTTTTTAAATAACATAAATACAACATTGAGACGTAAGCGGATATCATTTCAATCATACAATAATCATATTTATATCATTATTATAGGTACTTCATATTATAAAAACTAATTTAACAAAAAGAGGACGTTTTAGAATCTAATTGCAAATATTAATTTAATAGATATATTACGTATGATTTGTTTTTTTTTATCTGTTAACAACTTTTCTACAAGAAGTCTTGATCAATCAAAAAATAATGAAAAATCTTTTTTGTAGCTATTTGGTGTAGTTTGTTTCTACAATTTTTTACCAATAGTTTTCGTAATGATTGGAAAAAACGAACAAATTTACGTTGGTAAAAATTTCAAAATTGTAGATTTGTTCAATTTTATTTTTCTATCAAAAATCTTGCTCCGAATTTCAAAAAACATCTATTTTAAAAGAAAATTTTGTCTAGTAGATGCTTAAGAAGATCTTTTTTTGCTTTTTTTAAATTTTATTAATATTTGATAAAAACTGGAGAACAACTAGGGAAAACCGGACATTTTTCGCATGTAGGTGAGAAGTTGGAAAGGTAGAGGGGAAATTGAATGTATACGTAATATTTGAAATTTGAAAATAATACATTTTGTACATTTTTCCTTTTTTCCTATGTTTTTTCCCATTTATAATGAAAAAAAAAAAATAAATAAACACCACTGTAAAACCAATAAATTCCTTACTCCGCTCAGAATCTAAAAAAGAAAAACTAACAGCATTAACGGTTTTTTTTTTTAATTTGTTTGTTTTATTTTATTTTATACTCATATACGGGATTAAATTTAAGTAAATGAGTTTAATTAAATACAATATAAGTTAAAATTGGTGGAGAACAATAAAATTAGTAACAATTATATTTATAAATTATAAGTTATCACAGTAAACTATAAACAATGAAAAACTATAACTGTGTATAGGAGGAAATAGTAATTAAGAGTACAAATCTAAGAAGGTAGGGTCGGTATAGGCATACATCCTTAAGCATCTAAGTGGTTTGCTTAGTTTTAATTCAACTAAAAATAATCGTAGAGACCTGAAATGTCTTCGAACTATTTATAGATATTTTAAAATTTTGAATTGAGATATTTCACGTTAAGCGACACAAAATGATTCGAAAAAGTTGCAGTGAAAGTTAAAGTGGTGATGTAAAGGGAATAATTTGAGCGGTTGTATGTTAGAGCACCGGTGGTAGCGGCTGCTACGTGTGTAAGTGTGGATTGTGGGGTAGGTATACAAGGTGTTTCTTTTATCGTAAAACGGTAGAACACTCTTTTTTTTAATTAACCATCATTTGTAGTGACACTATTATCTCCTATATACAGTGTGATTCTTTTATCATAATCCAGTTATTTTCTGGGAGTATTTTAAGTGAATTCTAGATCTATATTTTTCAATCATTAAATAATTGTTTAAGCTTTAATTTAACACTATTTTCAATTGTTTATCTCTACTCATTAAACCTGAAATAACTGTTTATAAAATTTGGAACTCAAAAGTGTGGTATAAATATGGTTTACCTATAGTTTAACAAATATCACAGTTACTGTATAAATTAGGAAGTAAATGTTAAAATAAGTAAGTATAAATAATAGTTATACTGATACAAATCGTAATAAATAACATAATTAAATATACAGGCATGTTAGCAAGATGACACTGCACAGAAAATATGGCCGCCACGGGCGTACATAATAGAAAAAATAATATTATCATCGATTTTTTACATCGTTATCGTTTAATATTAAAGTAATAATCGAGGTGAATTAATCCTCATTGGTAATTATAATACGATACCACATCTTGACAGTTGTCAAATTGATATCAGATGTAATATGGACGATACTAGCATAAGTGATAGTAGTGATAATGTAATTTGGTTATCTTGCCACGCCTGTGTATTATTTAGCCATCACAAATACGCTTTAATTTCAAAATTAATGTCATGATATGAAATAACTTCCATATTTTGCTAAAAACGTATTATACCTAAACTAACTTTGAATAATAACTGATAATTGAATAACTAATTAATAGAACACGGGTCAAAAGGTGGTCGATAAGATATCTCGAAAGTATTAACTTTTATTGGAATTATTTTTTTGTATCTTATCGAGGATTGATCATCCTGTCATCCTGTAATCTTGAAATTGTTTTGTTGTTAGTAATAATATTCATCACGAGTCACGACCCAATAGGAAAAAAAATCATACTATATTATAAAAATTATACCTCATATTAATAATATTATTATCTCCTAAAGTATAAAAAAAAGACTAAATGAAACTCAAGATATACTAAAATACAAAAAATATAATTTTAAAACAATTTATCTTTGAATTCTGTAATCTACAAATCAACTAAATTTGTTATCTCTTTGAGCTGCTTAAGCCAATAAACATATAACATCCATTTAATCTTAAAAATTCGCTCTATATTTATAAGCATCAATTGTAAACAAATTTATTTATTGTTTAATATTAATTGGGCTAATTTTATCGTGGTTTTTATTTATAGAACAATAAATATACGTAAACATCTAGAAGAAAATAGAAGAAAAAAAAATCTATTAAAATGTCAAAAAAAGGTGTTTTCAGACAAATATATGTCACGGTAGTTGGTAAGATATAAAAATACTACACAAAAGAATTATGATTAATATTTTTTATTGCAGTACCTAGTAAATAATATATTAATTAATTTAAATTTTTACAGCTACGTTAACAATATTCATAAGTGGCATGTGGTTAGGATGGCCTAGTTCAGTCGTCGAGAAGGCTATGAAACACGAGATAGATATAAATGTAACCATGGACGAACTGTCATGGATCGTGGCCATGATGGATTTGGGTAATATGATCAGTCCTCTGTTCGCTGGATATTTAATGGACAAGTTGGGTAGGAAACTCAGCACCTTCATCCTCGGGCCCCTGTTCATAATCAGCTGGTTACTGACGTTGTATGTGCCCACCACTTGGGCTTTGTGCACGGCCAGACTGATGGCCGGCATGGGCAAAGGCATATCTTACACAGTGGTGCCGGTATTCTTGGGTGAAATAGCCGGAGTCAAGATCCGCGGGGCGCTGAGTAGTACGTTTTGCATTCAACTCCACTTCGGATTTCTGTTGGAAGCGGTGGTCGGGCCATTGGTCAAGTACCGGACTCTGAACACAATGTCCGCTGTCTTCCCCGTGGTGTTTACCGTGTTGGCTTTCTGGATTCCCGAATCTCCGTATTATCTGTTGAAGAAAAACCGACGAGTCGAAGCGGCCCGGTGTCTGCAATGGTACAGGTGCGAACAGGACGATGTCAAGTTAACAGACGAGCTACGGCAGATGGAAGTGAACGTTGAGAGAGAAATGGAAAACCAGTCAACGTTCCGCGAAGTGTTCACCAGTCCCAAGGATCGGAAAGCACTTGGGATCGTGGTGGTTGCGTGCATCACTCAGCGTGCTGGCGGCATCAGTTGTATACTCGCGTTTTCCGCCCTAATATTACCTGAGCCGGCCCCCGTCATTCCCCGGTTCGAGCACATGATCGTTTTTGCCACTGCCATAGTAGTTGTGAACATTATGTGCGCGACTCTCGTGGACAAAGTCGGCCGGAAACCTCTGCTAATCACTTCCCAAGTGGGCACAGGCATTATCACCAGCGTGTTCGCGATCTATTTCTACACGGGCACGTCTTTGCGTTTCGTATGGCTTCCGTACGCGTTATTTATATCTTTCTCCGTAATGTTCGCTGTTGGTGTGGGGTTTATACCTGTCATCTATCTAGGTGAAATGTTTTCGGTCAACATCCGGTCGCATTGTTCGTCTATCGCTTCTATTGCGTTGGCCTCCAGTTCATTCGCTACTAATAAAATCTTCCTGTTCGTCTCCCGGACGTACGGCATCCATGTCATGTTCTGCCTTTTTACCGTCGTTAATTTCTTGGGTGCCGCGTACTCGTGTAAGTATGCTATTGAGACAAAGGGAAAAACTCTCCTGGAAATCCAACAGATCCTCGAGAAAAAAGTTATAAAGCATCAACCAAATACGACATAATCTGAATCTGAATAATACATTGGTTTGTCGTTAAAATGAAGTTTTACCGGAAGCATCCCTGTAACTCTTGTTCAAAATAAATTCTTTACGAAAAGTAGATAATGTAATTAAAATCAATAAAGTATAATATAAGATGTGCATTTTTATACAATTATTATTTTATTGCGTGCATGGTACATTTATAATTTCGATTGTTTCTGATATATTTCAATAAACTGCATAATTTATGTATAAGCTATATATAAGTACATACCTACTTATATTATTTAGAAAATGTTTTTGATAAACTATATAGTGTTCGAACGTACAATACAGTTATGGATAAAACTACTCAGTTTTATATATATGTAGGTTTTTATCTGAGTCGTTTCCAGACCTATGCTATGAGGGGGGGGAAGGGTAGGTGAAATTCAGAAACAGAGAATTAAGCCATTTTTCATTGTTTAGAACTTAGTACCCCGCCTCTCAATATATAAGTATGTTACAAAATTTTTCTTCATTAAAAACAAATCATCGTATAGTATATATAAAAGACACGAGTTCGACTTTATTCCATTTAATATTTAGTCACTGAAAAATAAAGTAATTTATTGATGTTTAAAGAAGTTTTCATAATAATTCGAAAAAATCCAAAGAGAAGAAAAATATTTTTTAAACAACGATTTCATTATTTAAAATGTTTAAGATTATATTTGTCTACCACAGATCTCGAAAAAAAAAAAAATTTTAGTAATAAATATTTTTGTTGTTATTCGATTAAAAATTCTTGAATTTAGAATTCTTGTAGGTCTCTAACTATAGTTTTCATAAAATATTTATTTTAGCATTTTGAAATTTTTTATGTTTTATATGTTTTTATATGTATTAGATTCGAAGTTTAACAAGAGATTTATTAGTTTACTATGAAATTTATTTGTTTTTTGTGTGTCTGTAAGTAACTTCTATACCAGAAAATTTGCTCCAAAGTATTAAGTGTAGCGTCTTCTCTGAAAGGCAATTTTTTTAGTTGGTGAATTAAAAAGGTAATTTTTTGATTTTTTTAAGGAGTTTTCAAAATAATTGGAAAAATTATATGTAAAATGGTAAATATTTAACGCTGCGTTACCGATTACATTATTTTAAATTTGTATGTATATTGTTTTCTACCAGAAATATTGCTTCAATCAAAAAATGACAAAATATCGATTTGGTTCCTTTCAATATATAACCGTTGACATAGAAAGACGTTTCTCGATATCAAAAGTAGTTTTCATAATAATTGGGAAAAACCAAAAAATTTAAATTAATTTATATTTATGGCAACGTAGCGTTCGGGTTAGTTATTTTAAATTTTGCAAACTATGTATTCTATCGGAAATTTAAATTGAAAAATTACAAGAGATTGATTTTGTTCCTTTTAATATATAACCACTGAAAATCATATAATTTTAATAATAGATACCTACCAAATAAAAATACATATAATAACATGAAAATATAAAACATCTACTAATAATCTAAAAGTAGCTAGAATATTTTGAAAATTTTACCACATTTGCAAAAGACCAATATAAGTATTTTGTAAAACTTACAAAGTATCTATAATAATTTTTGGGAATAGCCGAATTGGTTCCAGTTTGGAAATGGGTTTATCGCAGGTAGTTACCGAATTGGTTTCCGTTTGGAACTGTGTCTAATTTGTGTACATATAATAGGTATATTTATATGTATACATATATGTTCATTTACGCTCGATTTGACTGTCAACCAAAAATTAAGGTAAGCATGGTTAATAATGTCGTAATAAGCGTATAAAAGTATCATTCAAAAAATAATAATTTTCAATATATAGTAAATAAAAATATTAAAATATTAAATTCTAAGTGCAAACTTAAAACTGACTTTCTTCAAATAATTAATTCGTGGAAACATCCCATTTCCATAGTCTCTCATGCATTTATTTAAGTATTGTATATTTTGATCTCGTTTGTTTGCGCGTTTTCTAGTATTGATACTATGAAGTTTGGTATAATTTAGTATTTGAATACTGTTCAAAGTGTCCATGAAGTTGAATATGTTAGGATGGGTACTAATAAATTCATTATTTAGCTTTGAATGACACGACTCACAACAATTCATAGTTCTTTCGATATTGTTGTCAAATCGGGCCCACATCTTTGGAAGAAAAGTACAGTCTGTATCATTAACGTAGTCGAAAAATTGATCCAATTTCGGAGAGCATGGTTTTATGGTCATTAATTTGTTATAAAAACAGTCTTCGACATCCCCAGGAGATAAAAGTGGTAATCCAAAAAATAATTTTAAAAATTGCCCAATTTCTGACTCTTCGTTTTTAATTCTACACATAGACTAACTTGTTGAATTTTTCTCCACCATGACTGTGTTAAATGAAACCTAAAACCACGAACTGTAACTAGTGGCCACTGTGCATTTATAGCATAATGTATTGCCATTTCAAAATCAGCGAACATTGTGTCCACTTATACGTACTCTGCGATGTTTTTGAAAGTAAGCATAAAACTTTCCGTATTTTTGTTTGAGAGTAAGGTAAATACGATAGGTACATAAAAAGTTCCATTCTTGATAAATATAGAAAATAATTGGTAAAATTGTTTTGGACAACTTTTAAATGTGCCATCGACAAATACCGTATTGGCTTTTTTGAGACACTTCAAGTTCCTTATGTATGTATGTAAATGTAATAATATTGTTTATCAATGAATATTCATTGACACAGTTATGTATTTCTTCAAGAGTAGATGGTAGCTTTGACATTATCCTTAATTTTGCAGCATTTTAATTTGTACGTACTCTGTTTATGTCAGTTTCTGTTAATGACTTACTATTACTACTTGCAGCTACCTCCTTGCGTATAATTTTCGTCGGTCTTTCCGTTATAAGATCTTCCCCCTTTCTCTTCAAGGAATTTGTCAATTTTTGTCGCAAAATAATATCATCGTCATTCATTTCATGATTATGCGACAAAACTTGTTTAAATAAGTTATTGTCTTTCATTTTAATGTAAGCATTATACGCACGTTTCGTACATATCTATTTCTGTACATTATCCGCAAGATTTTTTTGAAATCCAAACTTATAATTATTAACTATTAAAATCCTTTTTTCTTTTTTGTTAAACATGAACTCCATAATGAAAAATAAAAATAAAGAAAACGACACGAGACTGCTATACACAAATATTGAAAAGTATGCTATCTATTGAGATTAGTTGTGAGACAGGTCATAAATTAAAAATTATCTACTAAGATTACCTTCTTAGGTATTACTGTACTCCCATATTGGGGTTTTCACATTTCACATTCACAATCTTCAAATAGTAAAAATAGTAGGTACTTGCATTTTATAATTTCGAGAAATATAATTTACTGTCATTATACATATACATGTATGTGTGTACTATATAATATACTATACACATAGAAAATAATTTGGCCAAACGGAAACCAATTCGGCCAACACCTGAATATTAATGAGTCTCAAACGGGAACCGATTCGGACACTGCGACCAAGACCCAGGAACCAATTAGGTATCACCCTAATTTTTAACCGAATAACAACAAAAAACCCAAACACCGTACATTTTGCCATATTTCCAACGTTTTTTTTCCAGTTTTTCGTAAGTATTAGGAAAACTATACGGAATATAAAACGACATTCTTACTCACAAACACAAAATTTTCTTTTAGAAAATATGTTAGTCTTAAAATTCAAATAAAAATTTTTGGTGAAAAAATATAATCAAACAAATTTTAAGTAATGAAATCGTTGCACTGTATCTTGAAAAACATAATTTTGTTTTTTTTATTTTTCCAATTATTATGAAAACTCATTTAAATATCAAAAAAAATACTTTCTCTGTCAGTGGCTATATTAAAAAGAACAAAATCGATCTTATGCCGATTTTCAATTCTGGTAGTAAACATCGTTTTCAAAAATAACCGTTGCCATTAACATTCTATTAATTATAATAATATTAATCAATTTAATTTTTTTAGTTTTTTTCTAATCATTATTAAAATTATTTAGGATATAAAAAAACTTGTTTCTTTGTCAGTTGCTAACTATTAAAAGGAACAAAAATAATTTTTTATTCGAATGGATCAAAATTTCTGATCGACATTCCAGACACTCTCAGTGTGCGCCACTGCACGTCTATTTAACTCCTGATTGATCGTAATAGAAAAACTCGAAGACAGGACTTCAATATAATATTCCTTTATAAATTAATACATAATAAGGTATGTTGCCTTCAATTACTAGGAAAATTACATTATAAAGAAATCAAGAAATAAAGATCCATTTTTTATTAATAATGTTAAAGCCGAATATTCATTTTCTTCTCCAGCTAATACTTTAATGATGGCTGGAAATTGTATTAATTTAGATTTATTTTGTTGCTCAATAAATGATATAAACTAGGCGTTAAATTTATAAACATTGTCTTTCATATTATACTTATTGATATAATATTTTTGATTATTAAATACCTAAAGATATTATTTAATTATTAGGCTTGTTTATGTAATCAATTCGAGATATTGATAAGTGCTATAGATATTATCAACCACAGATCACAGTATTGCAATGAGGTTATATTATTTTATTACGTAGTTAGTACAAATAATTAATACATGATAATACAACCAAATAAATGAAACAAATATAATACTTAAAAATAAAATCCAATCATAATTTAGGGTAATATTCGTTATTTTAGTTTAGCTATTTTATATTTAATAATTCATATTCAAAGTTTAGTTTTTTAACGTTTTTTTTGTTAATTGTAAGTTACCTATTAAAAAATATTATTTTTTTTTTTTTTATTAAAGTAATAAAGTTATTCTACATGGTCATACACCGTCAATATTTGTCATTAATGATGTATGACCGACATTGGTTGTCATAACCGGATTAAGGGGGGGGGGGGGGCTAAGCGTGCTATAGCCTAGAGCCCCCCCCCCCCCAAAATAATATTATAGGCTTAAACCTTTTCTACATTTATAGATATAAAATTTAAAAAATTATTTTAACAATATTTATTTAAAGATACATTCATATTGATCATAAATAATTGTTTTTGGAGTTCCTAATAATGGTAAATATTTAGAACTTATAACTCAATTTGACCCATTTTTAAAAGAATACATAATTAAATTTGGTAATCAAGGAACAGGAAATCCTTAATTATCAAAAACTATTTTCGGAAAACTCATTCAACTTATGGGCAAACAGTCTTAAAACTATTATTGAAGAAATACATATTACTAAATATTATTTATTAATTGTAGATACTACACCAGATTATTCACATATTGATCAATTATAAATTGTTTTTAGATATGTATATATGGGTGAAGTTAATGAACGATTTGTACATTTTATTCAAATAAACATTCATAAAGAAAAATCGCTTTTTGATATCCTTAATAATTTTTGAAATTAATATAATTTAACTTTAGAAAATTACCATGGACAGTCATTTGATAACGCCGCAAATATATCTGAAAAATATTAGCAAGTTCATAAAAGCTCATACAAAGAAATTAATTTGCTCAATTTGTTCCTTGTGCAGGTCACTCGCTAAATTTAAATGGCGTCAATGTTACTGAATCATGCCAAGAAGAAATACATTTTTGTTCATACTTACAAAAACTGTATAATTTGTTTTCACCTTCACCTTGAAGGTGGGCTGTTTTGACAACTAATTTGAGTCCAAATGATAATCAAAAACTACTTAGTCTTAGAGTTTGAATCAAACTAGGTGGTGTTGTCATTTTGAATCTGTTAGAGCATAGCATTATTTATTAATTATGTCAATTATGATAATATTTTTAATTGTTTGGAAAACATAGATACCTAAGGGCATCATTTCAGTATTTTTTTGGGGTGTGCGAGATGTCAAACAGGCCATTATAAATATTTCAGCAGACCACATAAAAATGTACATATTTATATATATACCCTGTTTAAAAAGAGAACATACCGTTTCACGACCAGTTTTTGTACTGCAGCATGCATCCCCATCATAGCACTAGTCACGACCATAGACATTTTTTTTTTTTTTATTTATCAAAAACAAAACATTTAATATACATCAAAATTTAATTTGTTACAGAATTGATTAACATACCTCCTGTAAGCTTATGCAGCTTGTGTTGGAGATAAGGAGCTATGATTACTACTAAATCTATTTACATAATAAATAAGAACAGTGTGATTAATAAGTGTGAATAAGTGTGATTAATGTTAAGCTTTCTTGAATGCCAAAAATTCCGTATTGTATTTTCTTCATATTATACTGATTTTTTCATTAACACATATATATGAAAATAATGAGATTAAAAAATGTTTCTTCTAAAAATAGGACAATAGGTGTCCTAAAGTTTCCAAATTTGTTTGGAGAACAGGACATGATAATCGAAAAAGGGATAAACCCGTTTCAAAAAGAATATATGGTAGCTCTAATATGTATCAAAATTTATTAGTAAATAGTTAATTAATATCAACGCATTGATTATGTATATCGGCGGTTCTTAAACTTTTGATGCGTAAGGACCCCTAATAAAATTTTTTTAGAAATTGTGGACCCAATACCTTTTGATAGAGCTGCCACGGTACCCTGACATGAATATCGTAAACCCCCAGGGGACTGCCGACCACAGTTTAAGAACCGCTACTATAATAACTATGTAATATAAAAAACTGATATATATTATAATCAAAGAATAGGGTTAATTTTTTCTATATTTAAACAAATGTAAGTTTTTATCATCAAATATTATAATATATATAAATAAATGAAATTAATATTGAATAGTTGAAATAAAGTAAAATAAATTGTAGGTTAAAAGCTAAAAAAAATAAAAAAAAATTAAATTATACATTTTTAGATAATTTAAAACTAGTTAAAGTTATATTTTACTTTCAAGTATATTATTGACCTGGGGCAAGTAATGATTTTTCCATAAACTTCTTACGAGCAAAGCATAACCACCATTTAGAAGGTTTTCCATCATCAGTTGAAAATACTTTTTCACACACTCTTTTGCCAGTCTCTTTTCGTAGCTGTTCCAAGTATTGACGCATTACATCTATTTAAAATATGATATTTTTAATATTATTTCACCATAAGATAGTTAAGTATCAGCCATTACCTGCTTCACCAACTGATGATGGTTTTGCATAAACTGAATTTAATGGAAATCCAGCTTCACCGGGTATATCAAATCTATAAAGTGCCAATGAATACATTTCAGACATTCCTTGATCTTTACTCTGACACTTCTGAAGTTTTTTTAAACATTCAGTTATGTATAAAGTTATGTAAATCAATACACGATCTGCTTCACTCTGAAATGATGATTTTAATTTATTATTATTAAAAAATGATTATTGTACTGAGAAGAATAGGCAATACCTTAACTTCGTATGATCTAAAAAATACATTTGCTTTGAAATATGATAATGCCTCATCAATTATATCCATATCTGCATTTGTAGAGCTGAGCAATGGGGCTGGACCTTTGTATTGAGATTTTAATGGAACTATTGCCATATTTCCAGCTAGTTGTTGGTAATCTTTTATATTAGAATGATATGCCTGAAAATGGATTTTAATATAACAGAATACATAAATATTTTACAGTTTTGTAATTTTTCTTAGATACAGACTATTATCAAATTAAACTAACCTAAGTAATATTCAAAAAATGTAACAGATTATGACATCATAAATAAATAAATATCATAATTTATTATTTCCAAGGCACTGAGCAATGCTAAATGTGGGTACAGTTTTAGAAAAGATCGTATTTTAATAAGCAATTTATAATTAATTATACAGGCATATGTACAATATACCTAGACAATATGAAAAACAAAATTTGTAGTAGGGACATAGCCAATGATCTGTATTTTTTCAGTTTTATTAATGTAATTTGAAAAATTATGTTATCATAACTATATCTTCCCAATCAAATTTTAAAATTTCTATACTATCTAAAAACTAAAATACCCGATTTAAATTATATACCTACCTAAATTCCCTGTAGCCCCAATATCTAAATAATGTATTATTAATATAAATTTTAAATATACACAGTCTACAAGATAGGTAAGGCCAGATTAAAGATCTAATGGGTCCTTAGCCCTTAAATCAAACGAGAACTGTTATAATTCTTGGTGCTTGAGATAAACTTATTTTTTGTGATAATCAAATCACAATAGTTCAAAAGAATTTAAGTAGATGAGCCAATTTAAAAGAGATTTAATCTCCATCTTAATTTAATTATTAATATTTTATAATTGATACTAGTATTAGATTATTAGATTTTTAACTATTTAGAATACTACCTATTTATTGTTTAATTTATCAATTGTACTTAAAAATTTAATGCATTTACTCCATAACAATATCTAAGGTTTACGTATTTGCTATAAATCAGGAAAGGTAAAACTTTTTTTGGTAGAGATCTACTAAGAATATACTTTTCCTATGAGAATTGACTTCCTAAAATAAATGTATAATTATAATTTACCTAATAAGTATTAATAATAAACATCTGTGTACAAATGATAAAATTAAAATGTTTGGTTAAATAATTTTTTCATAACATTTTCATTAAGATTGATATAATATTGTAAAATATACAATTTTCATAAATACACACTGTTGAATTGTATTACTCGATAAGTTCACAATAAAATTATGATATATTAAGATTAAAATAATCATTTGCGATTTTGATTTATCTACTAATTATATAAAAATAAATGCTAACAAAGTGAGATTTACATTTAAGCCATCTACAATCTACTGGTCGTTCAAGATAAATAAACAAACCTAAGCGACAGGTCAATGTATACTGTTCAGATGGCCAGTAAGAATTAAACAAATACCAAAAAAAAAATCTCCACAGCAACTATACTGTCAAAAATAATACATAATAAATAATTTGACATATATATATATATATATATATATAAAAATTGAATATAGTATAAATCAGTCAGTGGCTTGAGTACATTGCTGGACACAGCTGTCAGCTATCAAAAAATCTCCAATACTTATCTCATCATCATTTTGTTTCTTTAAAACAGATTAATCAGTATAAGTTTCCATTTTGTGAAACGTTTTTAACCAACTAATTTAGAGAACTTATTATTCTATCCTTCAACAACACTGTTGGTTATGAGGCAGTCATTGAGGGTAGTTTCATTGATTATCCATACATTTAGTGGGTACATTAATGGCAGTTTTAGAAATCTAATATTATTTTTATAGTTTCAAATTATTCTGTTTGCCATTAACATAATATGCATCAAAATAGTCTAGTATGTCTGAAAAATTTTCTAGTAATTTAATGTTTTGTTTGTAATCTATATACTAATATGTACTAAAAAACTACTAGGCTAATGGTCTGCATTGTCCAAAGAACTATCCCACTACCATCCCTCCAAAATCAGTTTCTATGTATTTTTGATAAAAAAATAATTATGGGCAATGTTTTACAAGATAATACAGATGACAATGATCAGAAGATAATTTATCTGTATAAATAAAATTGCAGCATAAATCTGTAAACTTTTTAAATATTATTATTTTTAACTGTATTGTTATTTTGGGGGTTTATTTTTCAAGTATTTTTTATACGATTACTGGTATAACAGCCAGTATCTAATTTTTTTGTAGATAATAAATAAATTATCATTTTTCAATTATTTTACTAATTCGTCATTGGTTGTGTAGTGAGAGAATCACTTACCACAATATTATTTTGGTCAACACCGTCTTTTATATTGGTTTATTACCTAGTAGTTATCAGATACATTTAATCTAAAAATAGAAGGGCATTAACCAAAATTGCAATTAATTATCTATTATCATCTATCAGTATCCATCTAATATGTTCATATGTATATAAATTTTCAAATGTAACCAATGACAGATTAAATATTAAAAAACAAAACTAAATTTTAAAAATTAACTTGATATGAGAAAATCAAATTAAAATATCAAAAAATTACAATAACTTATATCCTGCATCATGTTAATATCCAAGACATATTAATAAATATTTGACCAATATACAAACAGAGATAACAGTATATGATTGTGATGAAAGAATGAAAGATAAAATAAACTACATTGAAAATATTAAAATAGACTGGATACATTTCTTAAACATATTTACCTATACAAAAATAGGTATCTATTATATTATTATATTTCATATTCATAATGACACTAATTCATTTTACACATTTTTATTTCTAGTACTAGGTAATTTAAATAATATATTACATGTATATATTTTTACTTATTATTAATTCTTATTTGACTAGAATAATCATATTACATATAAAATAATCATATAATATTAAATCAAATATTCTTTATTCTAAAGTCACTAAACAGATAAATTAAACTTGAAAAGCATGCTATTAATTATTTTAAACATCAATAATAAATTAATCTTTCATGAACATTTTATACCAAGTTCAGTTTAAGTTTAACACATTATAAATACATGTAAATTATACATCTAGTATCAAATTAATAAGTCATACTTACAGGCATTGTGTATAAATGTATCAAACTATAATGCAATAATGAATATTCAATCACAATTTTTGAGGTATATTATTCAATTGAAGAGTAAAGAAAAACTGTTAATAACTATGAATTTCTGAATTATTATCAATAACATTTAAATTTAATAAATAAATATTAAATTAATATTTTAATAATCCAAATACTATAACTTTGGAGAAAGAAAACTAATGATAAAGACAATGACTTATTAATTTGTTATCAATGAGTAGATTACCTATATTTTTATAAAAATATTTTTTTTTTATGTGGAATCATGGACTACAAAATAGATAACTTTGTGTATGGAACAAATGTTTTGTGGAACAAAAGTTTATTGGAAGAATAGTTGTGGAACAAAAGACCGTTAGAACAAATGTTTATAGAATATGTAAAAATGTAAAATGTGGAACAAGTACTAACCTTGCTCCACAATATGACAATATTTTATTGTTCAAATGTAAGTTAGGGCGAAGGTAGCTGACTCCAAATAGTTGGGATGAAGACGAATAAAAAAAAAAAATAAACATGGAATGGTTTAGTAATGATATCAAACTGCTGTTTTAAGATAACGCAATATTTCTATTATCACTAGTAAATTATATAAAAATTATGTATGAATCATTTTCATTATCAAAAATTATTATACATTCAATCTTAAAAAAATTAATATTAAAAATACGAATATAAAATGAATTATTAACTGTACTAACACTGTGTAATTTGTTTAGAAAATGTTAAGCTTAATAATTAAGGTAAGATTCAAAATGTATAACTACATTAATTTAGTTGTCTATATTATATTGATTATTGTTAATTTAATAATAGGTACTTTTAAAATGAAAGTATAATTAATTTTATATGTTTTTATCTTTTTAGATTTGTCACTCATAAGAATATGTGGACTAATTATAAAAGGTTATTTAATGGTATTAATGTGAATACAATTATTTGTGTAGTTCACAAAAGTCATTATGAAGCACTAAATATCCAAAAAACTGCAACACATAAAGAAATAAAGGATGCTTATTACCGATTATCAATGATATACCATCCGGATAAAAATAAAGGAAGTGAAGATGCTGCAAAACATTTTCGGGATATTACTTCAGCATATGAAATTTTAGGGAATGTCCGTCAAAGAAGATTGTATGATAGTGGAGTTAACCAAACCAAGATAAATGCTCAGTATACTAGTAAAAAACCATTTGAAACAATGAATACAGCAAGTGAGGTGTATAAAAGCAATACTCGTAGTAGAGAATATAATTTTGATAGTTGGTCTAGAGCTCATTATACAAATGCATTTCAAAAACACTATGGTAATCGAGAAATACTTTCGCAAAGGAAAAAAAATATGGAGCAAGTAAACCAGCAACACACTTATAATGTATTTATAATTATAGTTACCACTTCTATTGCTATTTTATATTTTATGTTTGGATATCTATCAAATTTTATAGTATTCAAACAAAGAAAAATTAATCCATTTTTTAATAATGAGCCTAGCAAAACAAAAGATTAAATTGAAATTGCATTTTGCAAATCAAATTATTGTGTTAGTTATAATAATCTGTATTAACAAAATTAAATAACAATTGTAATTACAAAACTATGTTATGTCAGTTTTATATATGTATAATAATTTTATAGTTTTTAGTTTATTAAATTAAAAGTATTCTAATAATCGATTTTTGATATAGTATAATCATATTTCAATGAATATTTGAAATATTTGATTTATTTATTTTTTGTTTGCACACATATATTTTTAAATATGCAGATTTTTAACTTTATTTATCATATATTTATTAAAAATTAATATTTATTACTATTGATTTTACAATACAGCCTTTATTGATTTATTAATTGTATTAATGTACTGTATAGTTTTTTTTTAGAATGCATACTGATAAATCCAAATTTATATTCAATTATTGGGCTAATTTAATTTGTTGTACTATTTATGAAAAAAAATATCTGTTAGGTACTAATGTACTATTAATTTAAAACTATACAATCAAAAAATAAATAATAAAATGTATATTTATAAATATATAACTAAATAAAATTTAATAGATGACCTTAGGGAAGAAGTAATTTATTAATTTCCAATCTTCCAATTTTCTTGTGTAAAATTCATTACAAAATACTTATTTTTAAAATACAGTCAAATTACTTTATGGTGAAACAGTAATAGCAAATAATTGTGCTTACTAAAGAAAAAAAAAACAAAGTATGTAAATACTAAATAGTAAAAATACATATCTTATTGTTCTTATAAATTACTAATTTTAATTTTTTTTCTTATCATTATTGATTACCTATTGATTAGGGATCAATATTCTTTGTATTTTTAAAGTAGACAATTTTTTTAGCCATTTCATTCAGATATTTTGTCCAACAACAGCCTATGCATTTATTGACGTGTAACCTTTTCTGTTACAATAAACCTCAAACGCTAAACCAATAAACGCTGGAAAGGAAAAAAAAAAGTATCAACCTGTCTGGTATTATAACCCGGAACTAGAAAATATTCTACTAATATAAAAAAAAAAAAATTTTAATTCGTATTTAATTTGTGTTAGTTATACACTACAATACACAATAAGAAAATTAATAAATGGTTTTTGTGTTCTTGAATTGATTATTTTATAATCAATTCTCATTTAGTAAAAGTATAATGTATGAGTATAATGAGATCTAGGACATTTTAACATGCCGATTAACTTTTTAACAAGCTGATTTAGGGTGATCAACTCAACAATCGTTTTAATAATGTGTTAAAAGTTTTAAGTCTAACAAATCTTAATGAAACCTAATTTTTACTGAATGTTTAACTAAATCTTCAATGGTACGGTGTCCAATGCACTCACGCTCAAACTCGCGCTATCAAACCGTTCACTTTTCATTTACGAGCTATAATCGCATTGTATTACAATTGTTCCAAAGCGAACGAATATTTGCATACGTAAGTAATAAACAAAACAAAAATTGCTTACACCCGTGGATTGTGATATATTTCATTGTATTGGTTTATATTTTTTAATTTTTGACATTTTTTTTAATACATGTAATTTGCATTTGTACAATTTCAATGATGCATGCAACATATCTAAAAATAAAATATAAGAATTGTTTTATTTATTTATATATTAAATTTAAAAATAATCGGTCATGTTGGTCATTTGTCGGAAGTTTCTGTCTTTGTCTTATACACGTGAGCTATAGGGATTTTGATGTGTTTTAATTCCAACGTACCAATTGACCTAGTGAAGCACAGTGGCACCGAGTACCTATGTAATTTAGGTGGTTCATTTGAAACACCTAAATTGAGTGGGTGGATGATTGCTAGCACTGGGTTATATTATAAAGTTATAATTTAGTAGGCATAGCATAGGCGTGACTAGACTTCATCGACAGCGGCAGCCTAGCTAATAATCAGCACCATTTAATGAGCCAAAAAAATCCCCTATAAATATGGGGGGGGACATTAGCTCCCAATTAAATATTTATATAATTATAAAACCAGTATTATCTATTTACAATTAATATTGGATCAGTATTTTCAGTACCTTTAAATTAAACTACAGAAATATTATTCATGTACAGGCATAGATTACACCACTATACAATTAAGTAATTAATAAAATATATGATGTGTTAGTGTAAAGAATAATAAAAAAGATAGAAAATAATATTTTGTTAAAAAAAATGCATAATACGATTTTTTTTTTTAAATTTAAGTTGGAAAACATCACTAGACATACAATTTGGTTTTCAAAAATTTCAGGGGCAGCCCAGGCACCCTAGGTCACCACCGTAGACACTTCTATGAGGCATAGGTACTCAATTGTAATTTGTTTAAAACTATGAACATATCTACCATATAAGTGACAACGCCGATTAAAAGAAACTGTATTAATTTATTGCCGTGTAGCGTGTGCATAACGATGTTTAAACACAAAATATTAAATATTATGAATGATGAATGAATGTCACGTTGACACTCATTTATTTTAGGTATATGATTTTAAAATAAAATAAAAAATGAAATTTACGTAATCATCTTGTTCATTTTTTAGACAGTTTTAAATTAAAACAAATCCTGTTTTGTTAGCAAAATCTCGACGAGATTAGTAACAGAGGAAAATAAAAAAAATACAAAATAATCGTTTCGAGATCGTTGGATCGAATTCTGTACCATATGAATTGGAAGTGCCGTGTTATTTTATTTGGATACTTTGAACATATTGAACAAGCATTTGGCACTTTAAATCGACTAATCAGAAAGCACAATTGGTTAGCAGGTGCCGTATTTATCTATATTCGAAATGTGGTATTATAGGAGAATGTTGAAGATAAGCTGGATGGACTATTCTGCCCATCCAGCTTATTGGTTATTCAAACAATAAAGAAATAACCGAATCGAAAGATATTTAGTTACAAATAATCGATCACCCAAAATTATCAACTATATTAATTTTCCTACTAGAACTATAGTTGAAATTATAGTTAAAATCACTTTTTCTAATATAAATTGTAAATTGTTTACTCCTACAAAATGGCTCCACTCAGAATTAAAAATCATAGGAATATGTAATAATTAAAAAAACTTAGTTAAAAATACATATTATTTTGATGGGTCAATGCTACAGTAATCTGTAGATATTATACCAGTGCCTGTCAACAGTGCTTTCATTGAGGCCATGTGTGTGTTTGTTTAGCACTCTTCTAGATATAGACACAAATAGTATTTGAGATTGGGGAAGGGGACTGAAGTTTGGGATCTCAGAATTTGGAGAAATAATAACCACTTAATAACTGTTCTCGATTTGCTCCTTTTAAAATGTAAACACATCTACATTTACAGATCGTAACAATTATTTGCCTATATAAAAATCCTTAGAAAGTTTAAACTACATTTTGTAATTATAAATCACGTTACACTACTTAATGACGTTAGTTTTATTTAAAAGTTAAAACTTTAGTTTTCGAGAGTATACGATTCGTAACTATACGATTTGTGCGTTTATTTTTTCCGGATTTTATACAGTCCGGGACTATACGGTTTATGTATATATTTTTCCAGCAGAATACGGTCCGTAATTATACGGTTAGTTACTTTCCGGATTTCTACAGCCTGGAAAATATAGTTTACCTATATACGATTCCAGAATTCTACGGTCTATGAGATTACTTTCTGGGATTATACATGCGTCTATTGAAAGCGTCCCATACGGGAAGCCGTAAAATTCCGGTATTGGTATTGGTGTCGGTAGACGTAAAATGGTGTGGTTTTAAATGGATAGTTTTCATATTGACACCGATCCGATAAAAATATTATTTTAGTACGATGATATCAGTATGCATGTTGGACAAATGACTAATGTCGGACGATATTTTTAAACGCATGTATGGGACGCTTTCAACGACCAATACAAACAGATGGTCAGTTTTCACAGACGGCCGATAACTCATGCGAAATAGTTGAAAAACTTAATTTTGTCTTCTAATAATTTGTTAAAAGTGGTATAAAATGCACCTTCCACATATCTAATTTCTAATATAGGATGAACCCAATATCTCTTTATTGAGGTTTGTATAATCAAATAATGTTTTTTTCTAAGACGCAACAATGCTAACAGTGCTAAATATTTTTGTTATTCATTTTAATTAATTAAAAATGATACTCATTCAAGTTAGGAACTACGAACTATGTATGAAAATCAGTGATCAGCTACCGTCGATGATAAATCGGTCTTAATGTAAAAGCAATATCCGATGTCGTCCAACACCGTCGACCTCAAGAATCGGTCGATAATAACGGTGAGTGTGAATACGCCCTTATAAATAGCAGAATTAGTTTTATGAAGGCCGATTGCCACTGCTATGATTGAATAGGTACCACGGAATGAGATATAATAATATCTTTGTCTATGCTATTACCTATTTTAAATTTGTAAAGTTATGGTAGATAGGTTAAAATAAACACAATTATTAAAATTGATTAAAATTGATTATTAAAAGCAATATATTCATTCATCAAAAATAACGCACAGCCTATTGATACAATAACAACACGATTTTTCCTATTCATTTTAATTGCAATGGGCTGTCATTTTAGATTTATAGTTAAATTTTATACAAGATGACAATAATTAATTAAGTATGACAATTAAAAGGTAGGTATAGTAACAATATATTAATTTATAATTTCAATAAAAATAGTAAGTTATATAATAATAATGGGATAAATAATAAAAATATATATATATACATTAAGTACCTATACGTATTAAATAATATATTATAGACTAACTTCTAAAATGTAGGCGAACAATAAAATATTTTTAAAACAAACAAGAGACAAATGTCAAGCGATATTATATTATCAATTTATCATAAATTAAACGGTTAATTTTAATATCATATGAAATATTCGAATACATATTAATTTTCTAAATAGTTCATTGGTTAAAAATAAATATCCATATAATGTGTACTTGCATACATATACGCATTTCCTACGAGAATTTACTAATTTAAAGTTCTGGTTGGTAAAAGTCTATTACTTCCATTGCTTTAAAATAGTATATTTTCGTAGGACACTTTGTATAGGCAGCTATTTACATTCTATTTATTTAGAATTAAATTGAATGGTATTTCTAGGTACATTATAATACCGAATATATTATTAATATTTTAAGTAGGCACATGTATTCAAATATTCATTGGAATGTAGTTTTCCATTTACATATTTTTCAGGCTGACCTACTAAATATTTTCATATTATTAATACAATTAGATACCTATCTTACAATAATAGTGATGTATTTAATTTAATATTATTTTTGACTTTATAGTTCAGATACATTTTCTTTAGATTTTGATTTTCCAGACCTGAAAAAATAATAAAATATTTTGATTTATTAATATAATTGAGGTTTGTGTTTATTATTTTGCCTATTTAAAATGTAAAACTACAATACGTTTTATTATCATTATACACTATTCCAGTGGAGGCTCGTGGCTTCAAGCCTTCAACGACAGGATGATCGCATCCCATGTGTGAAATTGAAGGAAAGAACAATTTATAATTTTATTTTAAATGTAAACCTTAAATATATAATATATATTTTAAATAAAAAATATAATAACATAACCCAACCTAACCTAACCTAACCTTACAATGCCCATATATCTTTCTACCTTAACCACAATTTTAAATTCGTAGCGGAACGAGATATGTTTTGATTTTACAATAATGTTAATTTTTTTTATTTCTTCCTAATTTCTTCCTAATCACCTCTAAACGGACATCAGCAAGTAGACTGGTGATAAAATGAGAATATTTAGAAAAGTAGCTCCAACAAGCCTTAATATTTGTTATTAAAAACAATTACGAGATCGTTTGAAAATCAAAAATATGAAATAAGGGCAACTAAAATAACTGTAATGTAACTCCTAAGAGCTACTAATTTCTTAATTTATCAAAAAAAAAAAGTTTAGTAATTGTGTAACGATTGCTATAGACGGTAAAATAACTGGAAATATATTATAATTTACAATAATATAACAATTGTTCGTCTTAATTTACATTAAATAATGTAAGTAAACATAATACTTAAATTAAAATATTTGAGTTATTTCGAATTAAATAATGTATATATTGTATTATGCACCAAGTGACACGGTTTAACTCAAACTAACTGTATAAACAATAACCCACATTGACATATTAATTATATTAAGAATAAAATTAGAAAATAAAAATATTTTGGGACGATTGGTGTTCAATGATAAGAAACTCGACTCTACTGATAAATTCTACTCTGGTGCTTTACTTTAGCATGCCCGACTAAGCCGGTGCTATTCTTTTACTTGGGGTGCGTTTAGGCGCTAACAGCACTCACGCTCACATTCGCACTATTAAACCACTCACTTTGCGTTTAAGAGCTATAATCGCATTAAATTACTGTTATAAAGCGAAAGAGTATTTGCATAAGTGAGCGTTAAGTGAAGTTATGTAATTAACAATTAATAATTAACTTTAAATTAATATTTTCAGTTTTGGAATATATTTACCCCACACAACCAAATATAAACAATTCGGTGGCAAACCAGTGACTGGTTAACAATAGACAAAATGTGGGCGGTATTAATTATTAAACCTAATCTTTTTCTGAAAGTGTGCGGTTATGATGACCGCCGGTCGCTAACATATCAAAAGGGCGTATAGCTACTGCCCATGCATCGTCCTCTTCATAATACCATAATTAAAACCTATATTGGATAAGATGGGATAAGAAACGCGACTCTACTTGTCTGAGAAAAATTCGACTACTCTCTTCTGAGTAGTACACAAATATACATAATAATATTATCTATATCCTTTGATAAAAATCATTCTGAAACTACACTTTTTTTCATTATTTATTAATAATTAGTAGAGATATGTACGACGCGCGCCCATGGAATGATTTTAGTTCACCGTCTGGTGCATTTGTATTCTGAAAATAGTATAGAATAAGGAGACAAAACTCCGCTTCTGATAAGTCCCAAAACGAGTCTCATGAGGCTACAAGCTGCGCTGCGTACGCTAGGGTTTTAACCCGCGAAGTATAGCGATTATTTATGTTTTTTGGAAAATGTATATGACCCATCATAAATTGTATAGCTCGTATAATCACGCATTCTCAAATGTGTATATTCATAAATATTTTTTTTATACTAGAATAATCTAGTCTTTATGAATCATTACCATTGCTATATTTAGCACAATATATATGTTAACCTTATGATAATTAAATATGTGTATATGAACATGAAATTCTACACTAAGGTTCCTTGGGGTTATACTCGTATTTAAACATTTTAATTGAAAACCATTCAATAATTCAAATTTGAATTGGGGTTTTTTTTGTCGTATAAATTCACGTATCAGACCACAACTGTGCGGCGGTTGGCGGTGACGTCACTGTCATTGTAGTACTGTGGGAGACTAACGTTTTTTACGTGACTGTGAGGTGACCTTTATAATCTATAAATCTTGCTTTCATCCCGCCACTGAGATAGATAAGAATTTATTATTCTTATCTATCACAATGGTGGTGGTAGAGGTACCGGTATTAGTGACTTGTGATACATGCATTTGTAATCGGATGTTTTTGTACACCGCCTGGTGTGCTCTGCTATTATTTTGAATCTGAATAGAGAGTATTCTGCTATTATCACTTTGTTAAACATATTTCATAATAGTATGAACCTAACTCAAATGTAAGTACCTAGGTACCATTATAGAATATTAGGTAATTTATTTAAAATTTAAATTTTACACTAAATTATTAGCATATTATTTATAGTTAAGAATTAACAGTTTTCTTTAAAAATATTTTCATTTTATTATAATACATACCATCCAGATGTACTTGGCCTTGTTGTATCATCAGTTTCTAAAACACAAATTAATTAAATTTTTGGTTAATTGTTGATGAATTGAGATGTTTACATAATGGCGCATTGATTAAATAGATATTAGTAAATTGTATAGTAATTAATGACTTCAAAAGCAAAAGAATATTTTTCAAATGGGTAATTTGTACGATTTAAAACTTAAATTGTAGTCAAAAAAACTCGTCAATGAGTTTACAAAAATGTATTTAAACTAAAACTTCATATTTTTATAGAATTTTTGTATTGGTTGTTATTTGAAAATCAAAATTAGATTGTCGTATTACTCCGATAAATTAGAGCGACAAACATAAGGGTAATGTAACATTTTAGATTGTATGATTTTCAAACATAAGTATAAGTTATTTTTAAAAAAAAGTAACATAATTTTTTTAAACTGTATAATACCTACCTATTTTATTTAACTTTAATCAGAAATAACTTAATAATAAATAATAGTACAATATTCATAGTCTTTGAACTTGTAATCTCAACATTTATAAACTTATATAGATGTAGGTAGCACTTGTATTATAGTAAAATTATTATTAGAAAGTCATTGTAAGTACACAAATGTTGTGGTTTATAGAATTTTACATCTATGATATTAAGTTTATAATAATAATGAGTTATGAATAAATGAAGTTATTAGTTATCCACAAATTAGATAAAATAATTTGGTCAAAATAAAATTATGGATAGTTAAATTGTATTATTTAGTACTGTAAATATTAACCGGTATTTATTTGATGTTGAAAGCGCCAATCATGCTCGCGAAGATCTATTTCTGTATCGTCGTCCATACTAATGTCACACTTCAACTCCGGTTTTGAGGCAGTCACTTGTAACTCTACTATTTACCACAAAAAAAGCATCTAAATCTAATAAGTATTACTACTAATCACTAATAATAATAGCTATAATAGAGCATCTAATACCTACTTTCCTAAATTATTGAATATTATTATGTTAATATTAATTAGAAAATATTAATTATATGTGTCTATATATTTATTGTAGATATATTCTAAGATATACCTAATAACATTAAACTACAAAATAAGACATTTATAAATTACACTTTAATTTGTTTTAATAATTGAATATTTTGTCTGAACAATTCATAAATTATGTAATAATTGTTATACAAGCATATAGTTTTATTTGCAGTTTTAAAATCAATAAAAAACTATTTACCTTTTTTTACACCAGATGTTGATGGTTCATGAGTCTCTTCTGAAGATCCTAAAAAAATGTTTAATTTTTATTATTTATATGAAGTCAATATTTATAAGATATTTTAATTGTATTAGTGTTTAAAAATACTTTACAAATGATCAATGCAACAAATTGTACAATATTTTATTCAAGGTTTTGTTTATGTAAGCATGCAATGATTATCAAAATAATGGTTTATAAATAAAGAAGAATGGGAATAGTTGAGAAAAATATAATGAATTTATGTTCAGATGAAGATGATCTATATCACATATTTAATGCACATAATACCTGCAATGTGTGTTGATGTTTCCCTACTGATTTCAAATTCAGTAGGTATATCTTTAGATAGTTTTCTTAAACATTCATTCAATTCGTCCTCAGAAACACCTTTTTTTGTTAGCTCTTCATTATCAAATACTATTCTTTTTTGCACAATTTTCGTAATAAACACATTTCCGTGCTCATCTGTACGTTCTGAATGCTCTTGGTAATCGCCAGGTGCAAATTGTTCTATAAACGTGTCAATATTTTTTTCTTTATCAAATCCTCTAGCTGTTACCTTTTGTATTTCAACAGGTAATCTTGTGATTTTGTGAGTAAATTCTGTTCCATCTGGTTCCTTTTTATATGTTTCAAATGTTTCAAGTTCATCAAACCAATCGTGTTTTCCTTCAGTTTTGTCAAGACCTTCCATACTAGATACCATAGTATTTGAACCACCACTAGTGAAGCTAGAAGACATATTTGATCCTGTTTCACAGTGGTAAGTAGCATTAGTTGAAGTTGAGCTAATTGGTCCTAGTGAATCATTGCTACCCAAAATCAAACTGTTTCTATACGAAGACTCTTTTGAATGATCATCCATAATTGGACTACTGAATCCACGGCTTGAAACACTAGAGTTCATACAGTCATCATAATCATTTTGTTTACTTTCAACAAAACCTGTACTTGACATTTGTTCTAAAGAAGCTGATACCTTCATTTCCGTAATAATTGTTTTTAAATCTAATGACTCTGTACTAGTTAAATTATCATCTTCTGATATATGCTTTTCTGAATAATCGTCATTTTGTTCTAAACTTATCTCATATTTGTTGATAGTTTCATTTATTTTAAAGATACTCTCTTCGTCAGTTAGTAATTTTTCAGTAGCTAAAGCTTTGTTCTCAATTAACTCAGTTTTAAAACAAGCTGCTTCGATTGTTTCAAATTCTTTTAGAGACGCTATTGATATATCATCTTTTTTGCTGTTAGAAGAACTAGTGGTAGAAGCTAAAGATCCTGAAGACTTTGCTTTCATTGATTCAATTCTTACTAGTTGTTCTAATCGTTCAAATTCTTGTAATGAGTTAACTGATATATTATCATTTTCTAGTGATTTTCCTAAGTATCTTTTACTTTCTGGAGTGCTGCTAAATGATTCTTTCATACTACCAAGACTATCAATTGACTGACTGACTTGACTACCTATGCTTCCAACTTTACTACTCTGTAAATCATCAGTATCTTCTTCTTTAATATCTTCAAGAGGGGGTCTTTCATATTCTAGATTGTATCCATAAATTTCATTTACAGTATTGTCATCTTCAAATTGTAATTCAACCCATTTTTGATTTCCATACTCTAACTCAAATTGGCCTTTTGATCCTGGACCTTCAGAGTCTGATTTGTGTAAAGAAGATTCAATGTTGTTAGAATTTGTAAATATTTTTTTTGGTTTCCCTTCAATTTGTATTGCTCTACCTTCAGAATCATCTTCTTTAGCTTCTTTTCCTATTTCTTCTATTACTACAAAATCATCTTCAGGGGTTTCAATTTTTTCTTCAACATTATCTACTAATTCGAACGATTCACTTAAAGAAACAGATTCCTTTTCTTCTGTTTCTTCAATCTTTTCAAAGACTGTATGTTCCTCACCAGTCCATGAAGGTTCTTCATGTGGGTCATATTCATCATTCAATATGTATTCCCTACCTTGATCTGTATCTGATGATTCTTTACTGCTTATCGACGCAGGTGTTTGTGGGGTTGATGATTTAATTTCTAATTCTTTAGCTTCCAAATCTAAGTCTGGATAATGAAAACCATGGTCGACTAAAGGGGCCAAATGTTCGGTTATCATAATATTAGGAACGATATCTTTAGAGCTATCTTCGTCTTCTGAAAACGGATCTTCAGGTATTGTAGGTGGTAAAGAAGTTGGTATTGCTGGTGATATATGAGGTACCATTTGAAAGGCTGCGTCTGCTTCAGCAATATCATCAATATGCTCAAAACTATGTTTTTCAGATATTATACTGCCAAGTATTTCATGATCATGTTTACTATGTAGTACAGAACTTTCAGTTTCTGAATTAGGAATATGTATTTCTTTTAATGAAATATTTTCAAAAATTTGTTTAGATGATATGTCTTGTTTTTGTTCCAAATTATGATTTTTAGGTAGATCTGTGGTTAAATTTTCTCTTTGGTCTATGATATCTTCAACTAATATTTTATTAATTGAACTGTTATTTCTTCGGTGGCCTTTTTTTTGTATTTCTTCAGTTTTTGTAGTCATTTGAGTGCATACATTGTGGTGAATACCATTAATTATTGAAGATGATATTATTGTAACATGTTGGTTTTGGTTATCATTATGTTTATCTTCATATTGAATAGTTGATGTTTCAACAGATTTCATATTTTCATCACTCAAACTGAAGCTACATGTTCCTGATTCTGGATATCCATTCATTGCTTCAACTATTGTTTGTATTGCTTGTCCTTCTGTACTTGATATACTCATACTTGCGTCTTCACTTGAAAACAATTTTTCTTCATGGGATGATGAATCTGATAAGCTGTCACTGGTTATATGTTTAGGTATAGGATGGAAAGTCATTTCATGAGATCTTTTCATTTTTTGAATATTCTGATCACTACTAATAGTTGGCTGGGAAAATGGTTGTGTTTTATACATGCTACTGTATTTCATTTCGGTTAATTCTGCTATAATTGGTAAGGATTCTCCTCTAATTATATGCATTGGTATTTCTTCTTCATATGGTTCTATTTTATCTTCATCTTCCAACATAGAGTTTGTACCTTCTTGGTCAAAATCTAAATCTCCAGTTGAAGCAATTAGTGTTTCAGATGCTTCACTATTTTCTACTGAAGCGAGGTTTCCTGAACTTTCTGAATCCAAAGATTTCATTGATTCTCTTGAGCTTAATGAACTAATTGCTGTATGATACTCATTTGACGGTACTGAAATAGCAGATTCATATTCAGATGATCCAGCTAAAAGACCATCGATATCTGAAGAACATGGTCTGCTTGACGATGTTAAGTCAAATGAATGATAATGACTATCACTTGAGCTAGAATCTGCAGGTCTTTTGGTTGTTAGTTTATTGATGTTAATTGTATTAGGTTTTCTTAAGACAACAGTGTCAAAATTCACATGTCTTTCTTCACGAATATCAATTGAAGATGATGATGGAGAAGTTGGTGAATGGATGGAATTATCTTTTGATGGAAATGATTCTGCGCTCAATTGTTTTATTAGTGATTTTGATGAACAAGGATCAAATTCTTTTATTAATGTTACTTCATTTTTATAACTGTCTACTGTTTCTTTTAAACTAGAAGATATTGTTTGGTATTCTTCTTTCTCTATATTACATATCTCTAATCCGTCATCTGTAGTTTGTTCAATGTGTTGCTCTTCTTTTATTGAATTATTGACAACATTTGTAATCAAAGTATCAATATGTTTTTCTTTCGTTGTTATATTTTTGGTTTTTTCATGTTTATTTTGTTGAGTTTCTACTTCAAAGAATTCTTTAGCATGTAATGAATGACTATCTAGTTCTGTAACATGTTCATTATATTGTTTTCCTATTTCGGTTTCTGATATTTCACTAGAATGAAGGACGTCGTGAATGTTGTTCTCATACTTGGAGTTATAATGTAACCCAAATTCTTGTGTTTCCAATTTTTGGTCATTTTTATTAATTACCATTTTGTCATAAAGAGACATTTGAGAATCTAAGAAATTTTTATCAGATATTAAATCATGTTCAGTTTGTCCACTTGGTAGCATATATTTTTGTTGAGATTCGATTCGTTTGTTATTTTCATTTTTTTGTTCTTTTATAGAAGCTTCGATTATTAAATTATCATCTGCAACATTACAATATTCTTCTTTCTCATCGTGTGAAGATTGTTCAAATTCATTAAAATTTGTATTTAAATTACTTATATTTTTTTGAGATTTTTCAGTATCACATTCTAAAATAATATGATCAATTAAAAGTGATTTTGATATTCCATCAAATTCAATTTCAAAACCACTACTTTTTAAGTCTTCATCCGTAATTTCAATGCTTGATGTAATTGTATCATGTTTTGAAATACTTTTCAATTGATCACGAGACTTCTTTGCTAATACTGATTCCATTATTTTTAATTTTAATTCTTCTCCTTCCATATCTAAATATCCACTATTTTCTAGTTGTTTAAACTGATCAGGTGACATCATTAAATGATGTAGATTCTCCAATACATCATTACGTTTTGTTAGTTCAATTTCTATTTCATTAATTAATTGTTCAGCAATACTTTTAGCTAATTCTCCAGTCATTTCTTGTTTTGTATTTGCAAGTGTTTCAAGAGAATCAATTTTCTCGACAATATTTTGGTGGAACAAATATTGATCTTTAAAATCAAAATTCTCCAATTCTTGTTCTTCTGATCTTAGCTGAGTTACTTCCCATATTGTGTCGGGGATGTGTTCTTCTGGAGTATGAATGATATGATTGCCTACAGCTTGTGAACATATTTCATTTCCGTGTTGTAATTCATCATCTATCACCGAAGAATCAATTGATTCAGTATGCAAAATGGATTTTTCTTTTTCTTCAACAAATGAATACGTATCTGAAGGAATTTCATCAATATGATCTTGGGTTAAACTTGATGAATTTTTATCTTTTGATTGTTTTGAAATTACTTTGTTAATCTTTTCTTCTGGTAAATTATCAAGTACAGATGATTCTGCTGATTCTGTTTTTGTAATTGATTTTTCACTGGTACTATAAGAAATTTTATCCGATGATGAATTTTGGAATGCATTTATTGAGACAATTTTTTCAGATTTTAAACCTAAATATTTGTCTTCTGGTATTAATGAATCTATTTGTTCTTCTAGTTCATTTGAAAAAATATGTTTATGAATTTGGCGATTAATAAGGACTTCTTGACTTGGTGATTGTTGATGTGTTGTATTTTTTAATGATTTATGCTCAGGTGATGATTCCTGCTCCATTTGTATACCTTCCATTTGAGGCTTGATTTGTTGAAAATATTTTTTTGAGGGTATTGGTTCAATTTTATGTGATGGTAGTGACATTGATCTAATTTTTATGTTAGATTGTGTTTTATCTGAACACTTAAAATATTCTTTTTCAGTTGAAACTTTGTCATCGAAAACATCTTCTTCTTGAAATCCTTCATTTTCAAAAGCTAACGACTCTTCTCCGTATTTATTAATATATTCAGTTTCTGAATCTAATCTTTTAGTTTCTTTAATTACTTTTATATTTTCTTCTAATAATGGAATTTGGGCTTGTGGTTGTTCACCGATAAATTCCGATTTTAGACAAGTGAACTCAGAAACTACAATATTTTTTGTAGTTTGATTACTTGTCATTGATTCATTAATCATTTCAGGTACTTCTGCATTATCAGAAGCACTGAATGAACTTTTGATGATTTCCAAGGAAGCACTTTTAATGTCAGAATGCTCTGAATTATTTATTGGTAATGAAATACTATATCTTGGTTTAGGTTGAGGTGGTTGATTAGTTTTGGTTATTTCTTCCCAAAATTGTTTTTTTATTGAATAGTTAACATCATCTTCATCTATAGAAGATATAATACTACTGTCAATGGAATGTCTAGGATTCGGTTTAGGTGGGATTTTATCTATGGAGTTCTGAAGTACTAAGTTGTTGGTGTTAGTTGTTAATTCTGGGCTGCGCTCTGTACACAAAAATACATACAAACATAATACAGGATTAGAATATTGGTTATTTATTATTTACAAGGGTTAACTAACAAAAACTCGCCAAAAAGATCAAATTCTTGGATTGTTATATGGATTACATTACATTTTCTAAACTATTTATTTGTAGATTTGAAATGTACAAGTAAACCTATTTTTTTTAGTGCTATAATTATATTTATATTTTGTTATACGTTGATGTATTATTATATTCTGACATAAACAATAATAATAAAAATAAATAATTTGGAACCTAACAAATAATTTGTATCTTAAGTATTTTTTTTTTTTTTAAGTACATATAAAAGTATTTTTAAATTTAGGTTTATTTTACTGTTTATTTGTTATTATTATTATTATTATTAGTATCAAAAGAAGCATTATTATAGTATTTAGCTTCTAAATGTAATTCAATTTACCAGCTCCATCCCAAATTTGATTGGCGACATCAACCTCTTCATTTGATAATTGAGAAATTATTCTATGATATTCTCCTTCAATAGCTTGTTTAGCAATGGGGCTATCTTCTAATGTTTCTGAAGCCATACGTTCAAACCTTCTTTCTACTCTTTTTAAAGTTTTCTCCCCCACATCTGTGTCAATTTCAAATTTCATATCTTCAATATTACTAGTTTTTTTTATGTGTGATGTAGGTATATTACAGTCTTCCAAATCATTTTCATTGTCACTTTGCCCTGGATATACAATTTCATCGTCTTCCGATTCTAATCGGAATGTTACTTTTCTACCGGGTGATTTTTCCTGGGGCTCAGTTACTATGTATACGTTTTCAGTATCAGATTCACTATCATATTTGTGAATTTCTCTGAGTGTTGGTCTTTGATTTGTTGACAATCTTTGTGAACCTCCTACTCCATTTCTACGAAATTTTGGAGAGGATATAATTGGAACAGGAGAAGGGCAATTTGAAAATAATTCTACATCTGGAAACTCTTGGGGATCTGAATCAGAAGATTCAGAAGATAGTTCTCCGGATGCTGCTAATTTAGCTGTTTCTTGTTCAATTAACATATCAATTAAAAAGTTTGTTAAAGTTTCATCGTGGTTACTCGGATCACTTAACACAGTTTTTAATTTTTCTTGTACACTATCTGGAGATATTTTTGAATAATCCACTGATTTCCATTCATCTATGTGTTCATAATCATCAGGTACAGTGTTTTCTGATGGTGTTCTAACCATTAATGGTCTTATTTGATTACAATCATTTTCTGAAAACGATTCTTATTCAAAACAGTTACATATACTATATATCACCTTTCTTAAGTATATTATTTCTTTTTATATATTAATTGGGAATCGAAGGAACAAAGGAAATAGCAGTTAGTAGCATATTGTTATAAAAAAATCAAGTTTCACACTCGAAAACAATACACCTCACCTGTTTTATTATGTGGCAGCCATATACAATAACCAGAATTTTGATTGTTTGAATTTCTTGATATAGTTTTTTTCTTAGGAGTGAAGTAAGAAACTTGAAATGATTCAGTCAATGAGTCTTGTGACCCCGACGAATATTTATGGTGTTCCAATAATGTTAAACAAGGCATCGACCTATTCCACCATCGATATGGTAAACTTGCAGTGTTAAAATTACTACGAAGACTAGGTCCTGAAATTTCTTGAGTTTCATTACTATTAGACATTTTAGACAACTCAAAATCGTCTATTGTTTTCCTAATGTCATGTAATGAATTTCGTATTTGGTTTTCTTGTATATGAACATCATTTAACAATTGGTAAATTTTTTTTTGAAGATGATCCAAATTACTAACACCATCAATTGATTGTTCTGATTCAGTTTTTTCTGTGTGAAATTCATTTGTGATTGAAATATGTTCTTGTCTCTCAACTTTGTCTTCCAAAATTTGCACAGCTTTTACAAGTTTTAATAGCTCCTCTCTACTTCGACTAATTTCTCTATCAATTAAGATGTTGTCAAAATCATTTGACCTGTAGTTGTTGAAAATTTGATTCGGAAAATAATCTATAAGTATGTTATTTTTATTAAAATTATTTGCATACCAAAATAAAACACATTGAGTTAAAAATTAATACATAATGTCTGTAATAACTATTAATTTTAGTGGATAACCTTAAATATTTGAATAATGAAATTTTAATATAAAATTTACAATACATTTTTTGTTAATACAATTATTTATTATATAAATGTCAACTACTTAATCTTATATAGTATTCAAACAACGTATAACAAAACTAGTTAGTGCAAAATGTTAAATTTTTAAAATGTATAAGCATTAATCGTGATTTTTGTTTTCTAAAAAGCCAATAATTTTTGAAATTAAAATTTTACAATGAGCGAAGCAGGAAATTGGCCATTTTTCAGTTCCATTTTCGAAAGAATATATTTTAAATCCTTTTGTAAGTTTATGTTAAAACTATTACATAGTTTTTGAATTATTTTTGAATATCATTATTTATTTAAAAACTTACCAGAATTATTTAAAGACTTTGCATTTTGTGTTTTGGTTTTATTGACTTCATCACCTATAAAATAATTAAAAATAAATAATAATTATAAAAAATTAATAATTATTAAAAGTTGTATAAAATATGTTAATGTTTTGGCTGTAATAAAATTAATATAATTAGTATGTTAAATACTTAAAAAAAAAACACTGTGTTAAATGGTTATAGGATATTGTTAAATTAAATTAAAATGATTTAATATATTGTTATTTTGTGGCTTACAGATTATTTATTTGGCTGTAAGTTTATTCCATCACCAATTTAATAATTTGGTAATAATTTTGTTTGTATTTACCTATTAAAGTTATTTTTCTCTTAAGTGAATAATTAATATTTTGATTTAAATTTAATTTCTTTAAATTATTATCTGAATATGATAATTTGTTGAAATTAAATTTTCTTCTTAATTTTGGACTACCACACATACTTTCAAAAATATTTATTACATCACACACATGTTTTTCAGATTCAAATTTAATTTTCTTATGCTTTGTATAGTTTTCAGGTTCTTTCTGATTAAATATTTTAAATGCTGCTAAACGTGTTATTGGTGAAGGGTATAATCTTTCCATGCTTGTAAATTTATCTTTCAGAGAGTTTACTTTTACCAATGGAATTTTAACCATGGTAATTTGTGTCTGGAATGGCCTGTTTATATATAATTGTACTATATTAATGGGTTGAACAACATTATTTACAGCAATATAGGTAAAATAACTATTTTGAAAGGTTTTCATTGTCCCATATGTAAATAAATCTACTTCGATTTGTCGTTTTGGATCATATAAGCTACTTTTTATTAAATATCCTGGTTCAAATGGCTCTAAAATATTGAGATTGCAATAATTAGATATTTTCCTACCTGTTGTAATTCCATTGTTAAACCATTTTATTGATAAATTTCCATAATCCCTACCAACGTTCAATAAGACAGTGTCATGACTTTCAAAATCAATAGAAATACTAAAATCATTTCTGTTGTCATGTATTACAAATTTATTATTATTTTGTTGATATTTAATTTTGTTAGTTTCATTAATTTTATTTTGTGTAGGAATATCCACTTTATTTAAAGTAGGTTCTGACATATATTTTGATAATGTTTTTTTCTTATTTTCTTCCGGGCATTTGTCAACGTTTTCTTCAATTTCTGAATTACAACGAATTTTATTTCGAAATTTCTTTTTACCACATTCTGTATCAGGTATTACAATTTTTTTTATAGATGGTACACGATTTTTATGTTTTTGTTTATATTTTTCATTTTTAACAATTTCTACAGATTCAATGACGCCAACATCTATATCATGGTAGTACGTATTAATATTTTTTAAATGAGATTCTGTTTTTTCACACTCTTCTGCTGTTATTGTTTCTTCCTCAGATTCATAGCCTTTTACTTCTTCATTAGGAGTTTTAAGCCAAATAGGATTAGGTTCTTCTGTTGGTGACAGTGCTCTTATTGTTCCATCTTTTGAATGAAATAAAATTTCTTGATGAGGTTGTGGAAAATTGGTTAATGATTCAAAAGATTGTTCTATTTGTTCTATTTCATTAAATTTTTCTTTATCATCAGTAAAATTTTCTGTATCTGTGAGTTCTTCTTTAACCTGATATTTCTTTTCGTGTTCTTCATCTTCACTCAAATCTTCGACATCTGTTAGAATTAAATAATCTATAGGACCTGGAGTAAGATTTGGAGCTCGAATATAATATTTTTCATCATCTGAATCAGATATATCTTCAACATCTGTAGTGCTATTAACATCTGACAAACCAGGAGAAAGAGATTTTGTTACATTTTTTGGAATGGGAGATTTCAGTACAATTCTTGATTTATTTCTAGACAAATTTGGAGAAACTGATCGTGGTTCGTGTATTTCAATATTGTTGTACTCGTTTTTTGAATTGAATAAATTTGTTACTTCAGCATCTTCATCATTGGACATATATGCTGTAATTGCAATTTGAGGTACATTAGTTTTGATATCTTCCGACATTCTATTTATCAGTGAATAAATATTTGATCTACTCAAAGCTAGATTCCAATCTACTGATGATTCATCAAAAATGTTTGAATTTATCTGTGGAAATAATGTATTAATTAAATTATGTGGAGAGTTTTAATTTAAATTAAAACTCATATTATAGTCTATAAAGAGAGATGTTAAAGCTTTACCACGCCTTAAAATTATAATTATTTTGAAAATAAGTACTTTTCATATTTCGAGAAACTGTTGATATTAAATTAAATTAATAAGTTATTTGCTATTAATGTTTTATAATTTAGTGAATTAGTAAAAATTACTAAAAACCCTAGATACATAAACAATATTGATTATAAACTATAAATAATAACTCAAATTACGATTTATTTAATTTTTTACTTTAAAAACTAAAAACAAGGTTGATACTTAATTATTTTAATTTATAAGTAATATGTGGCATTATTATTTTATTAACTCATTTTAAATTAGTTGTATATAAATTAATGACTATAATTTTTTATTAATAGTAGGACCTTAATGGACATATGTATAAATTAAAATTAAAATTTTTTTATAACATTAAATTTTTAACTTTATCATGTTATAATGTGAGGTAATGGCTTGTAAATTATAATGCATGTACAATGTAGTTATACTCATTTAAAGTGTATGTAAAACTGTTTTATTATTTACTCGTTTGTATTATTTTATTGATTTAGATCCTCCAAATTGTTAAAGTTAACAAAATTACCTATTATATTATGCTTTGAATAAATGCCGATTTTTAATCATTAGGATTGATGGCTCAAATACCTGAACCTTGGATATACACTTCAAATTTGTTTAAGTATCAATAATGTTTGTACTTTGAACATTTAGCAGACACTAAATGCATATCTTAAATTCTACTTGTATAAATATTTTATATTAAAATTAAATTAGTATAAAAAATATATATATTTAAAATTTACATAAAATTATGTATATCATCATATTATTCATTAATATGTATACAAAACTAACATAAATTACTGAAACGAATAAATACAATAAGATGTTGATTTATTAATGATATTTAGAGATTTAAAATTAACATTAAAAAAAATTCATTCATGTAATATCTGTGTGAAAATAAAGGACATGCAATTTTAAATATGTTAATTGTAGATACCTGTTTATTTTTCTAACCATGATATATATTTATATAAACTATATTGAGAGAAATGACTTCTAAAATTTAAAAGTATAATTAATAATATGATATTAATTGTGGATTCTAAGTATTATAATAAGTACAAGCAGGTAAGATACCTACTTAATAAATAAATGTGAAATAAATAATCATGATATATTCTTTATGAATATTTTTTTAAGGATCAAATTAATTATATTTATACAAATTATATACTATAAATATTTGATAGTATAATAATTTGAATTGCAAAATGTATTTATTTGTTGGTATATTTTGAAAAAATGTCTGTATGTACCTCGGAATCTCGGTTGATGTCTGAGTTCGAAGAATGAGTTGTTTCCTCGTCTTCTAATGATACTGATTCAGTTATAGAAGTAGGCTGTTGTTCGGACATTGATGAACAAGAAGAACGTTTTGGTTGTTCATAAACTAATTCTACAGATGAAGTGTGATCAGAGGAACTCGAAAAGACTTCTGATGTAATTAAAACTGAACTAATTTTTTTATCAGCCTTAAGGCATCTGTGAGCCGGACTTGCTGGTAATGATGTAGGACTTAGTTTCCTAGGTGATGACATAAAATCAAAACCACTTTTTTGTGGTGGTGCACTTAAAACTCTGGGGTCAGAAACAGAGGATGAACGTGATGATTTCGTGTTCAAGGGAGATAAATTTTTTTTTATTATTGTTTTACTCGAATTATCTTTAATAGGTATTCTTGATGGAGATGTAGGGGTTTTTTTTTTGTTTTCATGTGCTATACGTTGATATTTCATTGAAGTTTCTGTCAATTTATTGTAAGAATGAAGTGTTTTTTCTAATTTTCTATCTCGAGATTCAGTAGATGCCATATAACTTTTTATTTTTGGTTTCGAAATGGTTTCAGGAATTTCGGAGGTATGGATTTTTTTTAATTTTTCATTAATTGTTGTTTTATGATATTTTTCAAGTTCTGGTTTCGTTAACTTCCTGTTGGTTGTTTGACTTGATACTAATAACTTATTTTTAGTTGAATTCTTGTTATATGATTCAAGGGTATATCTATTATATCTATTTGTTGTAGAAATATTACTCAAAGTAGTTTTTGAATTTGATGATTTAAAACCTAAAGTTTGTTCAATAGTTTCAAGGTTTTTCGTTTTTGTAGAGGTTGGTTTTATTGATTGGTTAGACATTTTAGTTGGGGTTGCAACTTTTATAGTTAGTTTTGGCGTTAAGGGTTGATTGCTTTTAATTTCAGTATTCAATCCATACTGAATACTCGATTTTTTTGCTATAGATTGGTTAATTAATTGATTTTTAGCGACCATAGATGAAGATTTACATTCCCGGTTATCACTGCTTTCGAATTTAGACATTGAAGACGGTATTGTATTTTTTATTATTTTTTTAGGCGAGATAAGTGTTTTTAAATCTTTTAATTCAATATCAGCTTTTGACTTCAACATATTTGAAGAACTTGTTAAATTGGATTTAGAATCAAGACTTTTAGTTTGATGAGAAATGGTGACATTTTGTATCGATGTTTTTGAGGAACGTACAATTTTTGTGCTCTCAGATCTTGTGATATTAGATTTATTAGATAAATTTAATTTTGATACTGTAGATGAATTAGTTCGTAGTGAAGAACTGCGTGTTACCCCAGTAAATTCAAGTTTGGTAGACTCTACAGGTTTAAATTCTTTTCTTAAGTATTCATTTTTAGAAATGCCTAAATTTTTACTTTTTATAGAAGATGTCTGGCTAGATTTTATTTCTGTTTTTCGCATGCCGAATGACTTACTAATTGGACAAAGTTTTTTAGGATCAGATTCAGTTTTATCAATTTTGTTTGGAGTATCAATATTTTTTAAACTGTGATCCATAAAAACCGGATTACAAGTTTTATTTAAACTCTGAGAATTATCAATATATGCATCATGTTCTATACATTTATTCGAAGAAAATGAAATATTACCCAAATTTTGAAACTCGTTCAAACTTTGATCAAATTCAAAGCAATTTGAGGAAATGCTTGATGCATTCATAAATTTATTTAAACTCTCGCTTAATTCCATACATGAATTATCTTTACACATATCTTTAACATTTACAATATTAATATCGCTAATAGCTTTTTGTGTTATATTAGAATCAACTGAAAGGAAACAATTCCCATCCGAAAGGCTATTAGGCAAACAAATATCATCAACATCAACAGGATTAACAGGGTTATCATTGTTTGGATCAAGATATTGAAAATTAGAAACAGTGCTTAGAAATTGATTATTAAGATCATTACACTTAAACTTTGTATTAAAATTGGCGAGATGAGATTCTTGACAAACAAAGTCCACCACATCTCCATTATCACATTTAAAATGGTCAGAAAGTTCAGTTTCATTTGTGGAAGTCTTAAATGTTAATTTTTGAGTTTCTAACGTCGTCGGTGTTCCCCCAATTAAATCACAATCGGTAACATGGGTTTCGGTTATTTTAGTTACAATAGTTGTTGTTTCTGCGGATTTTGTTACTTCTGCAAGAGATTTATCAGTTTCTTTTTCGAGTTCGATAATTTTATCCACGTCTCCCATTTTACCTCGGGAAAGTTCGTGTATTTTTGATTCTTTAAAGGGATCTTTATCCCTAGGACTAGGGGTTTCGTCTGTTGGTTTTTGAATTTCTA
>CABPRJ010001508.1:14255-69092 GCA_902439185.1 Cinara cedri
ATTTTTAATAATTTTAAAAGTCCTTTATTATTTACAATATTACCCTGTACTATTCTTATATTATTATAATGTACTGTATTACTTATGTAAATATTAAGCCAATTTATATGAATTTATATCAATTAATATTATGTAATATAATATTATGTATCACTAATAAATATATTGTTGTATATTAACTACTATTATTAAAAAAATATAATTTTATTCAAATCATCTTCTCCGAAATTAACCTATACATACAAGAATCCTACAACGAATATCAAAATCATAAATATATTCGAATTGTATTTATCTTTAGAAAAAAAGAATCAGCTTGTGTAAATATCGTGGGAACACGATACCAAAAATAAAAAAAACCGTGTAATTTGTAATAAATTATCGTAATTTTTTTTCTAAACTTGTTTTGCCGACCACTGGGAGGTGTTCATTTAAAAACTTGGTTGCAATTTGTAATAAATTGAACAGGTATTTAAAATTTGTAAAATAAACAATCAGAGTGACGTAGTAGGTACAATTTTCATTTCCATCTGTTATAATATCTTATATCAATTGCGCGTATCACCCACACAGAGGCGTTCTACTTTAAGCTACTTTGGCTGTAAAGTTGGAGTTACTAGGAATAGAGACCGTATTATTCATAAAAACGCCACACGCATAACTTTACAAACAATTCCATTCGATTATTTCCGTTACCAGTGCTATTATCATCACAAATCTATTCATAATACACAGTTTTCACAGTTTTTCTCAACATGGCATAGTTCACAGTACACACGACTTTTCTGTGTTTGCCCTCACATTTTGCTCACTCACTCCTAACATACATACATCCTTCCAAACCTATACAACAATTGCAGTGTACCTTATGCGGGCTTATGTATTTGGTTATATTCCATACTTCCCACTACTTGGTAATTGTACTGATAAGTTATCACATAAGGTAAGTTGTCACTTCTGTCTCTTACCATATATTTGAACGTATTTTATCATTTCCTATTACTCTATATACACAATACAGTGCTCTCTTGAACAAAGCTCTGTATAAGGTAGCTAGTGATCATTTGTGGAGGTAAGCAGTTGTTTATACATTTATAAGGTATTAAATAAGTTAGAGATTCACGTCTGTTATTTTGGTAAAATACAGTTGATGTCTATTATCACAACAAACTCGAAGAAAGGCGTACATACTCTTTTTTCTTTTTATACATAATACAGTCCTACACCGTTACTCATTACACTAAGATCGAAAGCTTACAACCAAAACCTTGCCACATAAATTTAAAAATTCTAACTAAAAATATCAAGGACAAAATTAAAAATATCTTATTTAAATTTTATAATAACCCACAAATCAGATAAGCAGAACATCGCAGAAACCGATTCTTTCTTAAGAAAACACATTTCTAGTATATTAGTAACTGTTGTAATATACAAATATAATTTACCGAATATTAATCAAGTTCTCTGGTAAAAAAGTTATCCACAGAAAAAAAAAATAAATAAACAAATATCTTTGTAAAACTAATAAGTTCTTCGCTATACTATTCTAAAATATTCATAACAACATATAATAATAAAATAATAAATTAAATATATTTATAAATTGGTTATTACTCATAAATAAATATATAAATAAGTACATAAGTAAATTAATGCATCGTTTAGAATTTTAAAATGTGTATATTGTACCACCGGTTTCAAATTAAAAATTCATCATCAGGTAAATAATTATATTTTTTGGAGCTTGAACTGAAAAAAAATTTCGATTTTGATTTCAATTTCAGAAATCGATTTTGTTTTTTTTCGATTTATGTTTCACTTTAAAAAATCGGTTTTTTTTTCGATTTTGATTTTAATTTTGGTAAAAAGGTTTTGAATTTGTATGGTTTCAATTTTTATTTTGATATTAGTATCGATTTTTTAACGGTTTTAACCGGTATTTAAAATCGATTTCAAAACCGTTTCAAGCCCTGAATTTAATTTATCATTCTTAATAAATCATTATATACTTTCATTTACTATATTAACCTTCTAATATTCTTATATTATATAGGTACTGTCTTAAATTCATATTTTTAACTACTCCAATTCATAGAAACTATATAATGAATCAATATTATATAACAATATTAACAAAGTATTATTATCATCCGATAACTAGTACTAGATATTAGATCCTTACTTACTACTATTCATATATTACATACTATACTCTTTTAAACCTTAATCCAAATTATAAAATCTGTTGTATTCGCAAGGTTCTTCCTTGGACGTACACAGCAGGAATCACAAGGCGAATCCTGAAAACTTCAGTACTTAGCTTTACTGACCGGACGGCCAACGGTATGTTACCGTGGTGTTCTAACACTAAATACCTACTCTAGAATCTAATGCCTTAGCTAAATGACCATGATAACGAGTACAGGTTTAGCTAAGGTGGACCGCTCTATATTTCCAAATACGTCTTAATTGATAACGATAACGAGCACAGGATTAATTAAGTGCGTAAGTGAACGTATAGGTGATATATTAAGACAACATTGTACTATTCCTATTTCGTGGTTGTAATGACCATGATAACGAGCACAGGTTCGAGGTTCAGATCCAATAATGCCTTATTACCTTCAATATAAGCACAAACACCTCAGCAACTAAACTGATATTTACTCCAGAATAAAAGTAAGTAATGTTTAATGAAAAAAACCCTTGCTTTTAGCGCACAATTCTTGTAATGTATAATGAAATAATACTTAGGCATAAAATACAATAATTATAAAAGAAAGTTAAGTTAAAACGGTGGGTCTTTCCCGACTACCAAAAATGACGATCCTCTTCATAACACCAGTGAAAAAGACTTCCTTCAGAATGATAATGTCTTCACTCGACAATCAAACGTTCGTTCTTCCCACAATGCCAGTGGAAAATCGGAAGTAGTTTCAATACTATTTTTAAAAGCAGTATCAATTTATTTTTATTCATACCTTTAGAAGAAAAAAAATGGTAAAATTTCAGTGGTGAGGATAACCTATCTCTGGAAAATATCCCGATGAAATGAGGTATATTTTATAATCTCTTAATCGTACAACGCACTATCAGGTAACGTATCAATTGGTTTTTTGTATTTTTAGTTCGTTTACTCGAGTTGCTTCTATACCGCCTGAAGTATAAATCGTTTAGACTCGTGATTTTATATGATCTGTCTTTATGCAGGGTGTGGTATAATTCGTTACCCAAATGTATTGGTGACGTACGGATAAATTCACTGATCATCTTAGCCACGGCGGTTGCGCTGCCCATTAGAGATCCTAATGCCGACAAACCGACGAAAATAGGTGTCAACGGTAGCATACCTTCAGTTTAGGGTATAAGTATCACTCGAGACGTTTTATTTTAATTTTCATTATTCATAATTTCATTCTCGCGGCAGTCAATCATTTTGTTACTAACTTGTTCAAGTTTGTTTCCCTAATGTTTTTCTTCATCATAGTTTTAGTTGCTTTAAGGACTGTTTTCAACCTACACCCCACACCTAATTTTCATTTCGTTTTCATTCCCGTCTCAACTACTCACGCCAACGTTTTCTCCTTAAAGTTGGGGTCTTTTGCTTTAAATATTTCCCAAGCTCGATTTTTCAATATAAAGTTTGCTTTATTACGATCAGTTAAAGAATTATTACTTTCGTAAGTTGAATCGTGTTCTCTACACGCTGAGTCCAGTGGGTTTATATCCACGTCTCCTCGAGCAATACGTTTTTTCAAATAAATACCGGGCTCGCAATATTGATAGCCAGGCAAATGAAGATAGATCGGTAATTTATTTATAAGGGAGTCCGCATCCTTTATTATTGTTTCATCTTCGATCAAGTGACATTGTGTTATGATTAGATTTTACGTGTTATACGAATATTTATAAGAAAATGAGGTTTATAGAACATGAAGTAAAACTCGGTGTTGATAACGTTGATCCGCCTACAGTTTTTAATGGAACATTGCGGCACGGTTCGCTTTTTCCTAATACGATACGCGTACTAATTGTCGGACCTTCTGGGTGTTGTAAAACTAATTTAATTTATGCACTATTAACTAATGTGAAGGAGCCATCGTTTAACCGTATACCTAAACAACCAATTAGAGATAACATTAATTTAATTATTTTATTTAAACAAGACAAGACTAATTTAAAACACGTGTATAACGACCACTGCTCTAATGATAATTTATATGTTGAATTTAAACAATTTTGTACGACTTATTGAAATAAAAGGAGATTCGAGTTGTGATTAGTTAAGAAAACAAACGCAATAGCGGTCGTTATAGACACGGATTCGATACGTTCGTCGCTATATAAAGCGAGGTTATTCATTCATATTTCATTTATTATGTAACAATGCACAGAGACGGTGTGTTAAATGAGTTGATTGTGGCAAAAGAAAATATAAAACGAAAATATTCGGCACTAAATCTGGAAGATGACATTGTTCAAACGAACGTTATATAAACTTTAAAATCAATTATCAATCCATTGAATAAAATCCACAGTTCGTGTTTGAACACCGTTGCGACCACACGTGTTGTAATCACGCACCGTCTTTATTTAGCTTCCGATAGCAGTACCCATCGTGAACTCTGTGTCACAGACGTTCCTAACCTAACCATTCGCTACCAACCGCTCTATAAAAACCCGTCTCACCAAGTAGGCAAACCTACTTTATCAAACCCTACCATTTCAATAAACAGCAAATATCAAGAACTTAACTAATGAAAAATAATTCAATGACCAATAACACGCAAAATCAAAACCACATACCACCCACCTACAATGCACAAAACAAACTGGCACCCCTAGAAACAATAGTACAATGGAATATAAATAGCTATTATAAAAAACTGCCTGACATTCATCGTATAATTGCGGACCTTCATTCTCTGACGCTTTGCCTCCAGGAAACAAACCTTAAAAGCTAACACAAAGAACCAAACCTCAAAAATTATCATGAATATTTCAAAAACCGAGACCCCTAGGAAGAGCTAGTGGGGGAGTCGGCATCTTTATATCATCATCAACAGAGTGTGAACAGATCCCTCTCACTACTTCACTCGAAGCCATCGCCATATCCATCACAACAAATAACAATATTAAATTATCCATTTGCAACGTATATGCGCCAGACAGCACAGGGCTTACACTATTGGATCTCAAAAATCTTATCTCACAACTCCCACACTCATTGATTTACTAGGTGATTTCAATAGTAGAAATATTATCTGGGGATCCGATTACACAGACAGACGATGGAGAACAGTCGAGAAACTCTTAGAAGATGACTTGATAATCCTCCTCAACGACGGCAACCCAACAAGACATAATTCAACCGACGGTAGCTTTTCAGCAATTGACCTGTCTATAGTATCCGCATCCTTAGTAGGCACAATTGACTGGACCGTGCAAACATCCTATTGCAGCAATGATCATTGGCCCATAACCCTAAGGCTACTCAATTCTCAATTAATGCACAAAATACCCCCCAGATGGCTCTTGAAAACGGCCAATTAGCAAGCTTTCAGCGACATGGCTGACAAACTATTGGCCGAAAATCATTTCAACACTCACTTTCAAACAAACCCCTCTGCAAATATTGACTCAATAGTAAAAGCATTTACTAATACAATAATTGAAGCAGCAGAAATCACAATCGGAAAAAGCCAATGCACTTTTGCCAGGAAAAAGGTACCATGGTGGAACAACGAATGCAAAACTGCCATACAGAACTACAAAAAAGCCCCAAATAAATTCAGGAAAACAAGACTTCAATCTGACCATATCATACTTGAAAAATTCAGAGCCTTATTACGCCTAACAATTAACAGCAGCAAAACAAACTCGTGAAAAGATTTCACCTCTAACATCAACCACATAACCCCGTCCAATATAATGTGGTCCAAAAATATGAGTATCAAAGGAATCAATAGAACTCAACCTAAAACAATAAACTATCACAACAATAAACTCTTTGACAAAAAAGAAATAGCAGACACTTCTGGCTCCTTTTTCCAATTAAACAACAGCAATGAAAACTATGATACCCAATTCTTATCTTATAAAATAATAGTCGAAAATACCTCACCAATCAACTATGAAATTAAGAACCCCGATAAGTCTATGAATTACCCTTTCACCATCATGGAACTCAAAAACTGTCTTTTTAAAAAAAAAGAGCAAAAGTCCCAGCCTTGTTGGAATACCCTTCTCGTTTCTACAACACCTTTCCTCCTTATCTCTTAATTATTTACTCAACATCTTCAACAACATATGGACTAAAAACCACTTTCCAAAACAATGGAATGCCGCCACCATCATTCCTATTCCCAAACGTAATAAAACCATTTTCGATATCATTAATTATAGACCAATATCTCTTCTTAATACCATGAGCAAGATTCTCGAAAACATGATTAACACTCGACTAATATGGTTCCTTGAAACACAAAATCTTCTTTCCCCCATCAATTCGGCTTTCGCACCATCGACCCATTGACAACAATCCACACCAACGTATGTGATTCACTTGAAATCAAAAACCACCTCTTAATGGTTTCATTAGACATCGCTAAAGCCTACGATTCAGTATGGAAACATGGAATTCTACTCACTCTACAAAAATGGAACCTCTGCAGCAATTTACTAAAATTTATTAATAACTTTCTTGAAAACAGAACCTTAACCAGGTTAAATTCAGAAACATTCTATCATCGCCTTTCACAACAGAAAATGGCCTTCCACAAGGTTCCTCCTTAAGTGTAACACTTTTTCTCGTAGCAATCAAATCAAGCTGCTCGTTAAAATCCTACTATACGCAGATGACTGTAATATTTTTTGCTCTGGAGCAAACATCTACAACACAAAAACTCTCGTGCAAACTGTTATCGATAAAATTTCTCAATGGTCGAAGAGAACTGGCTTCAAATTTTCTCCATCAAAATACAAAACAATTCTTTTCCACCGAAAAAATAAAATTCTTTCCCCTGCAATCAAAATGCAAGATTCAATTTTTGCACAAGCCAACAGCATCTGACTCTTAGGACTAACCTTTGACCACAAACTAAAGTGGACGGTACATCTAAAACAGCTGAAAACAAATTTACAAAAAAAATTAAATATAATTAAAATTATAAACCACTACAAATGAGAAGCAAAACGCAAAACCCTTCTCGTCCTCTTTAATTCTCTTATATAATCAACACTTGTCTACGGCTCCACAATTTACGACTTAAGTAATCCTAACACTCGTAAATTACTTAACCCTATAAATAACGTCGGAATCAGACTGGGGCTACAGGAGTTTTCAGAACAAGCCCAATTGATAGCCTACTTTGTGAGTCCGGCATCCTTCCACTGGATTTTAGACGCAAATACCTTTCTGTTAAATACGCAGCTAAAAAAATTTCAAGACTCCAAACCAAAATGAAAGAAATAGTTATCAAACCTCTCCGAACTCATCATTACAAACCACTATACGTTAAAATAAACGAGATTCAAGAAGAAATAATTGTTAATATCAACAAAACAAGACCCATAGAAAGTCCCTCTCCATTTCCCCCATAGCATACCAACCTTATTGAAAATAACACTGATCTTAAAACATTTGACAAAAACCTCACACCACACAGACAAATCATCAATTCGTTTCACGAAATAATAAACAATAACTTCAACAGTTTTTACCAAATATATACAGATGCCTCTAAAACCCCAAATCAAACTAGTTTTGCTATCACACATACGTCACAAAATATCTTGTTCAAACTTCCTCAATTTACGAGCATCTACACAACAGGAATCCTAGCAATTTTCGAAGCACTATTAACATCTTCTCTACCCGTAACTTACAGTGATATCCTCATTCTAAGTGACTCTATGAGTGCTATATCAGCTATATTGAACACCAACATAAAATGCAACATTGCCCAAAGTATCCAGTAGAAAATACGCGCTTACTTCAAAACTATAAAAATAATGTGGATCCCATCACCCATCGGAATCCACATACAGATTCTAGAAATCAAATCAGAGATAAGACTAAATCACCATATGATAATTGGTTTTTATCTCTAGATTTAAATAAAACGTACGGACCCAAATTTTTTATCATAATCATATTATTTTAGGAAAACAAAGAATTAAATTCACTGACAATAAATCAATTGTCATACACTCGACGAAAAGCGAATATAATTAAACAAATGGGCTTTTGGGATTAATTTTCTTGAAATCACCGATTAATTATAATGAACACGATTTAGAAACATACAAGTCTATATTGATACAAACGGGTGCCTATATAATCATTGCTGGATCTAAGATTAGAAAAGGCGGTAATAAAAACATAAATATTATTTCAAAATTATTTCGTCTTGACAGAAGAATACGAAAAAAATTATAAAAAAACATTTTAGACTATTGGAACAATTCAAACAAGTTAATTGATCAAACTGCGTTTGTTGGTGGCAACACAAGAAGCTGGGAATACCGAGGTTGATAACGAGATAATATCACCCTTCGAATAATTGTATGAAGTAGGTATAATAAAAAGAATTCTAAATGTCTAAACGTGAGATTGCAAATGAGCTGCATCGACTTGTTAGAAAAAACTATACGAGACGAGTAGTTAATATTTATGGGAAAATTTATCTATGGCAGACGGACTTGATTGAAATGATACCATACTAAAGGAAAAATAAAGTTCACAAATAAATCCTATGCGTTATAGACTGTTTTACAAAATATGCGTGGGCTATATCTTAAAAATCAAAAATGGGCAAAGAAGTCACTACTGCAATGTCTAGAATATTAATTAGAAGGTCGCCAAAGTTATTACAGCTCAATAATGGAAAAAAGTTTTACAATACGACATTCAATGTATTCATGAAAAAATACAATGTAAAAAAAAAAAATATTCGACGTTTAGTACTATTAAAGTGAGTATCTTCGAGCGGTTCAATCGCACGCTAAAATAATGAATGAATTAATCACAGAAATAATTAAAATTTCAAATCTAGATTCTAGCTTACGCAAAATCGAAAAGTTTTCGGAGATTCCCTAGAACACAATAGAAAATGAAGCTTTTAACCTCAGTTCAGATAAAACTGTTATATAAGAAAGACGTATTTTACAATGTCTTCAACTATTTTAAATATTCAATGTGTATTACGGTCGGATAATAAATATTTAATAAAAGAATTGTCTGTAATTGGTACAGAAACGTGGTAATCTAAACATTTGATATTTAAACATACGCCCACCGTTCAAAATAGAAAAAGTCTTAAGTCTAATAAACGGCTCGAACGCAATTTCTATCATATACGTGTAGGATACGATGACGTAGAGTATGAAGAACTTGATCGTATTTTGAACTCTTTGAAATTCGAATGCATATAGGTCAAGATAAAACAGAAACGACAATTAATTAAAATAATTATCCTGCAGATATCGTTAATATGGAAGACATGGAATGCCCACGATTAGATCAATTATGCGTTAAAGAAAATTGACCATGTTATATTTTTCATATGGATTTGAATCCAAAACAATGTACATTTTATAAAGTTTTCTCATTAAGAAAATGATTTATTAATAACACTTAGTGTATATATATATACATTATATCTGTTATCAATGTATTATAATCCAGTGGACATTAAGGATAATGTAACCTTAGATGTTTATTTTTAAAATAAATCATTATATCCGATTTACAACATGTGTTTTATTTAATACCATATTTACAAATAATTTTAATAACAAGGGGATTATTAACAAATAAATTTGTTTTACGGTATAAGATGCCTATTATATTTATACTCGTGACTATAAAAAAAATAATAAACTAATAAAAATAAAAATTAAATAATATACTAAAAACCAAAACAATATTAATGAGCAACATTCAATATTCCAGTTTACATGATATTTAAAATTATTTAGTTTAAAAAAAAAAGTACATTTATAAATTAATTTAATCACAGTCATCCATCATAAGATCTTGTAACATTTCCGTTTCTAACATAGCGCTAAAATAAAAATTTATAATTTTGTTAATAAATTAGTTTTAAAATATATGTCGCTAATTTTTCGTTATTTTAATCATTGTGTTCGTCTTCATCAGATCATCGATTTTATATGCCAATTCAAAAATGTCAACAACAAATTTCTTCGCCACGCCCGACCTCTTCTCTGAACCACAGTAGATAACGGGGGACATCGGGATGTTAAACTTCGCCAACAACTCATGAGGGACATCATCCAACGCTTTCACCACGAATCCATAACTCATCGGTTTATGGTGGTGCATTACCGTCGTGTTTACGACCCGCTTCTCTCAAACTGCTTTTACCAGTATTGCTTCAAAGTCCGCATAAATTACTAACGGATGCCCCTGGGTTTTGCTTAACGCCTCAAAAGAAAGTAAATAATGCCCTTTTAATTATTTTACCATAATATGATTTATATATTATTGACAGAGCATCATTATCAACTGAAAACCGCTCAGAATCGTTTTTTGTTACCAATGGTTTATCGTTGCTTAAAGATATACATTGAATTCCCGTCTCTATCTTACATTCCTAGCTTCCCACATACAACCATTACTGCACCCATGTTCGAAGTATGGCCGTCTTTTTTGAAATTTTTAAATGATTTGTTTTTTATCTAAATACTAAATTAGATACCACAAACCCTTATAGTTAGTATAACTTCTTATGTAGTGTGTTTCGAGATTGTCGTATCGAACTTCGTATCATATAGATTGAAAGTGCCACGTCATCTCATTCGGATACTACGAACATGTTGAATAAAAGAACAAAATATCTACTTACTCAAACAGCGTTGGCATCTGGCGCTTTTGCGTGGTGATTCAAATCGATCAATCAGAAAGCACAATTGGTTAGCAGGTGCCGTATTCATCTATATTTGAAATGTGGTGTAATAGGAGAATATTGAAGATAAAGCTGGATAGATAATTCTGCCCATCCAGCTTATTGGTTATTTAACCATAATAAAAAAATAACCGATAGAATATTTAGAAAGACTAAAGCTATCATAATAGATTAAAGTAAGAAAATGGAATGAATTGATAGGCCATTTAATACGACATAAGAGATTGTTACATTGTTAGAACTAATTATAAGCCAAGATACAGTTTAAATTTGCCAAGAGGCAGAAAAAATATTTCGAACATACAATGTTTTTTTGCCAAATAATAAATGAAAATTTTTTTGTGCAATAAAAAACAATATATGAATCACAAACCAAACATTTTCAAAGAACTCAATAATCATTATTGTCTAGATCAACAAATATTTAATTTTCACCGAGATCAAATAATAAGTCTCATTATATTAAGATATTTAAATTTAAAATTTCTTCATGTAACTTCAATAAAAGAAAGAAAAAAAGTAGTAACTCAATCAGAAAAAAATGCATAAAACTCATTTTATTTAGAAATTAATAATATGTAGCTAATAATTATATTTTTAAATTTAAATTTTTTTTAAATATTGTATTTATTTTGAAAACGATATTATTGTCGCAAAATTTTAAATAAGTGAATGAATTATAATATTATAATTTATTATTTGTTCAATTTTGAATTATTTAATTATTTATGCTACATTATTTACTATTGAATATAAATTTTACAATTTAACGATTTTACATAAATATTTTTACATTTTTTTTCTTAACTTTTACTTCCAAATGATGATCCTATTTATGCTTTTTGCTGTTTCTACTAAATTCTTCTACCATTGAACATTACCATTTATCATAATGTAATATTAATATACATTATAGTATCACAATGAATTATAATGAATTATTCATCAATTCATAACCATGATAGTCAAAATGTAGCGTTTTATATTTTGACTGTGATATACCTGATGATGAATTTTTAATGTTTTTTTTAACCGGTTATATAATACACATATCATAATACTCATTTATTTATATTTAATTAATTAATTCATTTTTTATTTGTATATTTATTGATTAAATTAATAATACTAAAATTTAACTTTACTTATGTGAATTTTATGTTGTAAAATTAAATTATAATAATATCATATTCATTGATTATTCCTTACAATAAATTGTTTCTTAGAAAACAATTATTCAAAATTGCCAATTACTATAACACTGATTAGTAAGAAATAAATTGAATTTTCATAAACTTCGAACACTGTTTATAAATGAATGACCATGCCCAATTATTGATAGTTTTAAACACCAAATTTTTTTTTTTAAATAAATGTTTAAATAGTTATATTAACATTTTTATTTTTGATTATTAAAAAATAAAATGAAATATAAAGTATAAAAATTATATTGTCGAGCTCTAATAATTATTGCAAAAAAAAAAAAAAATATTGAAAATATTTAATAGAAAAAAAGTTATTACATTTGTTATTTAATTTTGTTACACCTTGTATATCCTTTAAGAAGAAGTTTTTTAAATACTCGTTAAAACCGTATCGAATCAGTTGTGTAGTTTAGAAGAACTAAATGCATAAATAGATAGATGCAGATAGGAAATTTGTTTTATACTGTTTAGTGATTATTAGCATACATTTGTATTGTACTTTTGTTTCACTTATAGACTCACCTAATTTTTATTTAGAACTACTTATTATAACACAAGCTATAGGCTTAGAATTAATGTACTGAGTTATTTAGTAGTTATAGGTTGATAGATACATTTGGCAGATAAAAATATTTAAATATGTATCCAGTACATATTACACTACTTGTCAAAGGTAAATTTCAATAGTATTAACAAGGAAAAATATTCATTTAAAAAAATCAAACACTATTTAGAAAATTTTTCATTATATAATTTTACAATAATTACATCAGCAGTCTAATGTTTATTGATTGTTATTTTCAAGCTATCGAATCCATGGAATCAATAACATAGAGTCATATATATCCTGCCAGAATTTGGTTCTCCTCTTAATTTCTTGCCTGAAAATTATTATGGTTAAATCCTTTATGAAATTATGTATTGAAATAGTAATTTATATATTCAATAGACGTTATTTTTGAATATAATAATATTGAAAATAATAGCTATTGAAAAACATATCAAAATTATGTGACAAAGAACAAAAATCATGCAGTCTAAAATGAAATTAGAATTGAAATACAAATAACACAATTTAAGTGAGTAGAATATTTTTTGAGAATAATATGTTACTATTTTTTTTTTTTTTTTAATATTACAAAACAAAATTAGGTTGCAGCCATGTTAATTTTTAAATTTTTAAAATATTTGTAACATTTATGTCTTAAAATATTTTTAAAAAAAGGAACTTAAAGCCCTTGAAAATAATCTTCTCTTTAAATTATATTATTTAATTTAAGTGGGTAGTTTTATTGAAACTTGAGTGTAACAATTTAATTTCTAAGTAACGCAATTTTACTTTGTTGTTCGATAGATAAAATGAGACAAAAAATGCAGTTAGGGCCGATAAGGCATCTCCTATCCTCTTGAATGACTAAAAATAAAATAATAAAGGAAGTTCTTTTACTTACGCTTCGAGCCAATTACAGTGAAACACAAAAAATGCTTTTACGCAATCATGTGAACAGTTTTTTATGTTATTGTACGTTGGGCACACAGACAAAACATGTTGGAAAGCTTCCTCGACTAAAACAAAACCAATAAAATGCTGTTAATGAACAGTCATATAAAATAGTATTAATAACATAGATTATAGTATTTCAGGTACTGAGTTGAGCCAAGTTGTTTTAAATAATAGTTGTTTTTGGTTAATTATGTTTAATCATTACTTACAAATATAAATTGCATTCCCCTTTATATCTTACCTCCCCAACTTCTCACCTAAAACAGTGGTGCGAATTATGACTGTATTTTTTTTAAAATTTAGTTTAGTCAACAATTTATGAAAAACTAAAAAACTATACACCAACAAATATTCATTGTTTTTAGTAACTATGAACTGTTACATGCATAGGTATTACTTGTTATATTCTTTTTACACGCAATATTAAATTATGATATTAATTTCATTAGATGATTTATTCTAAAATACTAATCAATATTAAAGTTTCATAATTAATAATTGTAAAGGGAAGAACTTGTAAGATACTATTTTAAAACCATTTAACTTTTATCACTGAAAGACGAGATGATTTTTATTTAAAAATAAATTAGCAAAAAAAATCAATGTTAGTAATTGATAGAATACGCTAGTATTTTTTTCCGTTTTAATGAAAATTCTTATAAAATTAATATAATTTATAAAGTAATAAATTATGGTTTTTGTTTTTTATTAATTATTATACGTATCTTTTAGTTAAATTTTAGACATTAGATCATTAATCAAGGTATCTAAAATATTTTTATTCAACCCATACATTTTAAAATTGATATAGTTTGATTATTATCACAATATTAATGTTACCCTGATTAGAACAATACTCATTCATCGGTTTTTCACAGTCCTTGGCAAGTTTATCGCCATCTTTTATTCCAATGGATGCTTCCCAGGAAATTGTCTTCACACAATCGCAGTAGTTGTTCACTATACAAATCGTCATGACGAAGAATATTATACCTCTCATTGTTATATGAATTTCTAAAAAATAAAAATATAACAAATAATTCAGTGTTTTAAATATATTGCTAAATTTAAATTTAACATATTATTCTGAATTTTTTACCATTTTTAATAAATACACAAATGAGAAATTGTCATTCACAAAAAACGTAAAAAAAATCATTCTCATTTGAATACTAATAAATAAGTAAACATTAAACAAATATGCATCTTACCTATAACGGTTAATTTGAAGAGTAACGGCGTGCGGCGTGTGGTAAACGACGAATCTGTAGACGTGTGCCTTATGATTTGAAACCTCGTTGGTAATAACTAATAGCGGTCACAACGAAAGAGGCTAGGTAAGTGAAACGGTACAACCCTCGAGAGAGAGCGTTGTGCGCCATATCACTGCTGTCGCGGTAGGCCGTAATCACGCCCATTACCTCGCTGTGTCGACCAGTTCGTGAAATTTCGGTTTCGTACGTGAGCGCGTTTTATTAACGTACTTGTCCCCAACCTCACCCTTTTGACATTTTTAAATTTTTTTTAAGCCATCATTTAACAGCCAATAAGCAAGGATTTTCAAAGCCACCTCCAACATTCTCGAAACATTTTTTCCAGAATTGCAATTTTTCGAATTAAAAATTCGTAATTAATTAAAAATAAAGTAAATTTAATTAATAAACAACTATTTTACCAGAAATGCTGTTCAAATCGAAAACCGACAGGAAAGATTTTTTGTGTTATTTTGGAACTAGTTAGTTTTAATATTTGTTAGAAAGCAAATAGCAATATTCTTAGTCCGTGGTTTTGGCTTATGACTCTGCAGTTAATAAGCTACCGTACGAATATATTATATAATAAATATTGAAACTTATATTATTACGAATATTATTGATAAGTTTTTATTATTTTTATTATATTATATTTTTAATTATAAGTAATTTAATACTGTTTTATTTTAACATATTGTAATAATGTGTAATATGTAATATAATGATGAAAATCGAATTTTCTGTTCTTTAAACAAAGTTCATCAGTAACCTTTTCTGAAGAAATGTCAATACTTAAATGGCGCGACAGTGGTGATAATCCATTAAGCCTTCTATAATAATACGAATCCACGAGCTATAATAGTAATCAATCGCTTATTAGTTATTATTAGAACAGTGGTTAAAGCTATTAGCCGGATGGTTATTGATAATAACAACGATATTTTACGATACGAAACGTTTTCAAGAAAATTTACTTCTAGTGGTGGTTTGGACCGCTTGTATTTTTTTAGTGAAATGACATATGTATCACCTCCTTTGCCTTTCCTTCATAACAAAAACTAAACTGCACCATAATGGGATTTAATAACATTAAAATAATAGTAATATTATATGCATATAATATATACATTATACCAGTGGTTTGCAACTTGTACGACGTGTACGTCGTGGCTTTCAGAGGCGTTGTGATTTATTATAAAAGAAGTTGCGTTTATAGTAAATATAGTAGAGTATTACTGTAAATGTATTTATTTTAATTTTTATAATTATCATTATACGTAAGGGAGCCACTAATTTCGTTTTCAAAATTAGAAGAGTCGTGGATTCAAATAGGTTGAAAACCATTGCAATACAGGCTGTTCCACGAAGATGTACCCCTTTTTTTTTTTTTAATTTGTTTAACAAAAAAAAATGAATTCTACCATACATATTTGTAATTCTCATCTCTACGAGTAATATAAAAAAAAAAAAAAAAACATAATTCGATTATCTTTATTATCTCCGGAGTTATTCAAGGAGTAGAGTATATCTTCGTGGAACAACCTGTATATAAATACAAATTATCATTAACGAGTGTAAATGTTGAATGAATTGATTTTACATTAACAAGAACCACTTATCCTAAACATTATCTATAAGTCTATAAATAGAAATAGGATGACACAAAGATTTTATGAATTTAACGGGATAAATAATGATTTAAAAATGTTAGAGATGTGCTTGCAAATTCTCTAGTTCTGGTTTTCCCTAATTATAATAAACTATAGAAAAAATCTTGAAAACAAATAACTTATTCATGAACTAGATTAGAAATGCAATAAAAAAGGTCTCGGTTTGTTTATCTATTGGAACAATATTTATGGTAGAAAACATAAGCTGTACAAAATTTAAAATAATGAAATTTTTGGAAAAAATAATAATAATAATTGGAAAAAATCTTATATTTCATCTTTTTTGGTATTTCCCAATTATTTCGAAAAATAAATTGGATATCAAAACAAGACTCTTTTTTTTAGTGGCTGCGTATCAAAAAAAAAAAAACAAAATCGATCACTTGTCATTTTTGGATTGAAGCAAGATTTATGTTAAAAAAAAAACAGCGTGTTAATATTATAAAAACAATGAAAATACAATATTATTATCGGTAATTTGAGTGGCTGGTAAGGTTTCTTACATCGATTTTTTTTACCTTAAATACGTTTTTACCAAATACCTGTTTAAATACGAGTTTATAAAATTCGTTGTAGACATTATTATAGCGGTGCCTGTATGACGGTGATTCGGGAAACATACCTACGATTATTTGATACGTGCTGCGATAGCTAAGAAAGTGGGCGGATGATATGTATGAGGCGAGGAACCAGTCCCATTATTTATATCACAATAGGTATAATAAATTCGATAAAGAATATACCTACTCGTAGGTAAGTAGATATTTATAGGCAGTTATAAGTATTAGGACAACCCTCTTACTCATAATGGATTTTTTTCGTTGCAGTGCAGCTGCACTTTATAATATGTTTGTACTTACAGTTTAAATTCTTTTCAGATTTTAAATCTGACATTTATATTATTTACGAGTAAGCTGGGAGATTAATATTTTTGCTGTTATTCTTTTTCAAGGTAAAGTAGAGCGTTAAAACATTATATGAGTTTTTACAGACATATGCTCGACATATGCTTAAACGTGTATATACAACACCTGTAATAAAATACTACAATAATTATCACAAAAGACGATTTTCTAAAATATTAACATATTATAATTATAAAACTTGCCTACATTGTATATTACATTCACACGATATTAAATCTTTAAACATAATATTATTGTTAATTTATCCACATCAAATGTCCGACCAAACATTGTACCTACTTATCCTTTAATAAATATTGAATAATATACAGTTTAATATTTCCATACTTGAGCTCAACAGATTGAACGTGATTCTTCAGATGAAAATAATTCTAAAACCGTTAGAAAGAAACATTAAAAAATTGATCAAAAAAAGATAAAAAAATGGACAGATAAAAAAACAGTAACTTATATTTATTCATCTAACAAAAAAAATATCTAATTATAATTATGGGTGTTGCACTGTTGCCACTATTATAGGTGAAAATTTGAAAAAGTAGAATAGTTAATTAAGTATTTAATTAAATAGTTAATTTAATTTAAATTCGTAATGATTTCTAATAAAATCTATCTAATTCAATACAATTTTCTTACACCACAAAATAATAAACACAAAGTCATTTTTAAAAAATAAATTTTGAAGTTTACAAAAAAATTAATTAATGTGTTAATTATGTACAGACAATCCAAGTATAATTATTATTAGGGAACAGAGGACATATAGCTCTAAAAAATACGATTTATACAAGCACTTAAAAAACATCTAAAATAATAAAAACAATTACCTACGTAATTGAATTATAGCCTTATCACCGACAAATTAATTAAAAAATAACCTTTTTGTCTTAATGAAATTTTTACTATTAATTTGTACCAATTAAATTAAATAGTTCATTAGATGGATTGATTGATTTTTTTAATATACATTATTTATTCTTTTAACACTAAAAAATAACGTTTTTAATACGTTTATTCTTGATTCCATTAATGATTTTCATTTTGATAAATGTTATTTCTAAATAAATTGAGAAAATAAGTCTGAAAAAGCCCTCAAAAGGTATGAAAAACCCACAAATGTTTCAAAAATACCTAAATATGCAGAAATATGCAATACAAAATTATAGATTTGGCTCTGTTGTAACATATAATAAATGTCTTTCAATTTAGCATTTTTATACAACCGTGCAAAATAAGTATGCAAATTCTAGAGGAACTCCGGCCTAATTATTATACAAAATATACGTTTTAAAATAAAGTTAAATATTATTATTTTATTTTTATTTTATGCGAATGACATAAAATTATATCTTCTTTAATCCTTGAAAATCATTTTTCTTTGTCTTCGTTCCAACTATTTAAGGTCAGCCAAATTGGTTGTTCCGTATTTCGACTACAACAGTTATACACTTGTTTCCAGTATAATTTCTATCAATATTTTGTCTGAGTAGATGCGTGGCAACCTTGTAACATGTTTCACCACGCGTCTTTGGAATTTTTCGATAGGGTCGTACAATATAATATGAGAGTAAAATATTACAAACCGTACCTGTTACACTAGAATATTATTATGTGACAGCAACAACCCGTGTCTGTAGTCGTTGGGTGGTCTCGACATTCTTTGGAACCTGTTTTGGGGTGGATGACGATGGTATCGGTTATTTCGTCTTCCAATTATTAAATTCCTATTATGTATTTCTATTATCTATGTGTGTGTGTGTATGTACAACACGCTCATATTCTATACTCGATGGGCCGACTGGAACACTGCCGGGAACACAAATCACTATATTTATATAATTATATTATATATACCTACTATATGATATTATACAGTAGTAGTGACCAACTAAGGCCAGCGGGCCATAACCAGCCCGCGACCATTCATTAATCGGCTCACCAAAGTATTAAATCAAAGTTGAAAAAAATAACTTCAAGTTTCAAAAATTAACACTCACATTAAAAAAAAAAAGATATGTTCTTTAAATTATTTTTCTCATTTATAACAATCAATACAAAATATAATATAATTAAATGGATCTCAGAAAAAAAAACCCAAGGAAAAAAATATTATTTTTATGGATTTTGCATACAAAATTTAAAATTATTACCTACTATATTTTTTATACAATAATTTATAAATTAATTAACAGTTCAACAAATATATTCTTTATCTAATGATATTATCCCAATATCGTCATTGGAATCGAGACAGTAATATTATAATAGATGCCCACTACGCAGTTATTCGGCACCAAGACTGTATTATAAATTAATCTCGTCGTAGAATAGAAAGAATCTGTGAACACATGAAACCAAACCTTTTTTCGTAATCCTTATATCCGGTGTCTGTACCGACGCGCCCAAAGTTCACAAAAAAAAAAAAAAAAACGTTTTCCTGTAGAATTGTAGCAATTTGGTTTTTATGTACAGTCGTCACATAACGTAAACGATGTATGACCACCTCGAAAAACTCACTATAATATGTATGATCATATTGTGTTATCAAAGACGCCGCTAAAATTTCAAAGAAATATAATTTAGACTTGGAAAACAATGATTATATGAATCGAATGCACTGAAAATCTAAGATAAAATAAACTATAAATGTGACAAGCAATGATATTTGAAAAATGTAATATATTTTTTTTTTATTATGTGATTTTTAGCGCCGATCATTTTCTACATATTATATTATATAAACCTATGAATTTTATTGTAAAATTTTTTTACGGAGAACAAGTCTTATAGATACATGATACATAAAATAAACGAACAGCAAATATAAAATACGTTTTGACTTATTGAATACGATTTTTTGTCTGGTTCTGAATGAAGCTAAATATTGGATATAATACAACGGAGGAAAAAGCCTATACAGTTAGTTTTCTTCGAGAAGTCGGAAGATTCCTATCATAGAGTATAAACGGCATGGCGGTAATTATAACATGTATATTTATATCTGTTTACTGATAAGATAACGTGCGTTTAATAGGTAAATAGATCTGCTTAACATTTTAAATTAATGACATCGTACGCTATAAATATGTTGATTTATATTTGATGATGCCATTTTTGAGCTTTGATAGACATTTAATTTTACGAATTTTATACGAAATTTGTATTTGATTATTTCTAAACAAAATATTACACACATTTAAAATAAATATTAAATTTATTAAAAACGAAACCGTGGGGACATCGTCATTCAAAAACTTGATTGCAATTTGTAATACATTGAATATTTAATTTTACTAAAACAAACAATCAGAGTGACGTAGTAGGTACAATTACTAGTTCTATCAATAATAATATCTAATGTTAATTGCGCGTATCGCCTACATGGAGGTGCTTTACTTTAAACTACTGTGGCTCTCAAGTGCGAGTCACTGGGAAAGGTGACCTTAATGGTCACAAAAGCGCCACACGCGTCACTTTACAAACCATTTTATTCGATTATTTCCGTTACCAGTGTCATTATCATTACCATTCTATTCATAGTATTGCATTTATAGTACGAAAAAATTTTTTGAAATATCTATATAATTATAATAAGACATTATTTTTAAAACACCTAAAAAAAGGATATTTATAAGTTAATTATTTCGTATATTATAATTTATATTATGTTAATCATATGCATTGTTCACTAATCACTGTATATATAATTATCCAGTACAAATATACTTACCTACAAAAAATAACTATTGTTTTTATTGTTAAGTTTAAAGGTAAATAATAAAGAGGGAAAATAACGTATGTACACGAAGAAACGATACACATGTATACAACTATATTATTATCTCGTGAGAAAGAAACACGTTTTGAACTTCGGTCGACCGGTCGGTTGAAACCCAAGATTACAACCATGTGTGTAAAAACCACCTGGAGTTTACCCTTCATCGTTTATGTGGTGTCGGGTGACGCGTCGAATATTATAATGGACGATTATGAAGAAAAAAGAAAAAACACCGGTGTACAGCAGAACTCTACAGAGTGATTCACTAAACATACTCACCTCAATTTTTTAATATTGGGAGAATAAAATAACTCCAGGTAACACTGCTTTTACTATGGGTAGCAGTTTCCCCACTAGACCGATGTGGATTTCATATTTTGATAATAATTTGATTATAATATAACGAAATTTCGAAAGTCTTATGGGTGAATTGAAGAGAACACACTCTATTTTGGGTTTTTTTTTAATGTATCTTTTCCCATTCTCAGATTAATTGCTCATATCCGTTACCTGTAATTCTTCTTTTCCAAATTTTTTAATCCATATAACTTTTGTTTCATTTTCCTTAGATAATACATGAAAACTAATATTAAAATTGATAGAGTAGAATGTTTTACAATCAATAACCTTATAATAAATCTGCTTATTCTTAATATTGCCAGACTTATTCTATATAAATAAACAGTATTAAACAGTATTTTTAAGAAATAATATATAGTTATATATATTATAAATCACATAAACTTATAATATTATATATTATTATTAGTCTTGGTAACAGTAAGGGCGAAAAACATTATTTTACTAGTAATTTTAGTTTTATTAATTGTACAGCTGTACACGTATGTCTGTTATCAAGAAATATTAGGTTATTAATAATAATTAATAATTTTACTTTTTTTTTTTTATGGAAGTCGATCTTCAAAAGAAAAATACATTTTTAGTAGATCCCTACAAAATAGTGTAACAATAATCGTGTAGATACACTATAAGATCGTGTCTTCGCCATCATACCCTTATCACTCTGTATGTCTCCGCTGACGTTACAACAACTACAAAGAGTCGTGATGAGCAGATGGTTTTCACATGGTGTGTCGTTCTACCGTATTTTCATTCCTCGACCCAAACCAACCGCCACGACGGTCTCTAAATATCGTGTGAGTGTATAAAATAAGAAGTGACAATGCTTAACATACCTGTTATAATCGCGGGACGAATGGTCGGCATACGACCGTTTACACCGTCTGGAATCATGTGGGCAAAGTAAAATTAATACAATGCAATTTGTATCGAAATTTAATACAAAATATATAGGTAGGTAGTAACTAGTAAATATAGGTATCTAACAAAATGCACAGTTATACAGTGTCCTAAAATATCATCCGTATGCTTATAATTATTCTTTCGATTAATTTGTATCTTATTCCTACTGTGGTACGGTTAACATACATCGCAATGCTTTTCGCACGTCACGGCCAAAACAATATTATAAATCCATTAATATTGTTTAACTCGGATGATCCAATAAATAATATTATTTGAATATTTTCAAAAATAACCAAAATGTATATAACATTAGTTAAAATGAAATGTAAATCGTGAATTTCAAGTGCATTTGAATTCGTATATACATTACTCATTAGTGACCCATACATCTGAGTACATACATCTTATGAGTCATAAGTGATATACTGAGCGATTCAATAAGCGTGTTGACCCGATTTTTTTGGATAAATTGTACATGTATTCAAATTCTGATTTTTGGTGTAGTTAAAGCTGATATTTTCGAATACTTAGATTTTTCACAACATTTAAAGAGTATCATGTGACGATACCAACTATCATCATTTTCCGTTATTCTAACATTCTATCCCGGTTTTTCCCAGGTATTGAGAAAGCAACTTAAAAAATCAAAAAAATATCTCCCTAAACTACCGTGGAGATAAAATTTCCTTCCAAAAAATAAGCTAAACTTGATACATCGGAGCAAGATTTCTGGTGGAAAAATGTGCACAACAAAGAAGTATTTTGCGATTAAAAAGTCGAGTGAGCGATGTCTTGGGACTCTAGATACACTTAAAATGAAAATAAGTATGTGTAACCATTCAACTACGACAAACACACTTTAGAGAAGATAATATTTAGTTAATTGACATAACATATAATATCTGCATAATATCAGAACTTCAAAAAGCTATAATTTCGAAATTTAGTCTGCTCAATTATGACTTTACTATCGTTCTTAAACCGGCAACATACACATTTTCAAAAAAAAAAAAATTTTAAAATTAGATTTGTTCCATATAATTTTTTGCTCAACATTTTACGTCAAAATTTGATATTAATATTCCTTTAATTAAAAAAATACTACAATTAACTCAAATTTTCTTTTTTTGACCACAAAGTAAAACTCTTGATGAACCTCCTGAAGCATTTCTATTAAGTCTAACAATTTTATCACAAAATACATACTGAATAAAAATTATGTACAAAACTGGTAAAATTAAAATATCTATAAATAGCTTAAAAATGGCTTAAATTTTTTGAAAATTTTGCCACGTTTAGAAAAGGCAAATATAAATTTTTTGTTAATAGATTTGATACAAATATTTTTAAATAAACAAATATCATTGTACCAACACCATTTAAATTAAAATCATTCTACACATCCAACAAAATATTTAGAAAACCTACGAGTGTTTATTGTAATAATTTATCAAAATCTACGCATCCTTATATTTTGAGCAATGAACTTCTTGCGAACTTCAAGCAGAATACCGAGGTAAGTGACTATTTCCATATTCTCGTAATATAATATTAAGTAAAATAGGTAGACGCAAATCAACAATTATTACGTAAGATAGGTAGCTGCCGGTCTATAAAAACATAATACGTCTTTTTATTTATATAAATATATTCGTGCGTCAACCGTGGAATATTACATGAGACGGACAATTCCTATTTAACCTGTGTAATTTACGACAAATGGGTCAGACCTCTTTGTAGCCTAAGTTAATGATCGGATGATTACAGCCTGAGTAATATGCACAACTATTGGTGCTGAAGTTTTTACTCGAAATGCTATTTTTTTTTTTTCAAGAATTCGCATTGTCACTACTTGTTTGTGACGATGGCCGTTTTTGGTGAACAAAAAAAAATGTAGACTCAATAAAAGATCCATAAAACAACAAAGATAATTTTTTCCTACAATTTGTCACTCCATAATAAAAATCGTAAGTTTACTATATCCAAAATGTTAATAAAAAAATTAGTAATGTCCCAAAAAAAAAACCTCCATCTATTACGTGAAAAACCCTCACTAAGAAAAAACATCTCAAGTTAGAAAAATTATGTTATCAAAAAGAGGCTCAGTAATTTGTTCAATTCATTAGTATAGAAATTGTTTATAATTGTTTACATATGATGAAGTGCGATAATTTAATTCAATTAATTTAACTTAACTAGGCGTTTACTCTTAGTATGTACTTAAATAGTAAAATGGTAATATTAATACAAAATAAAATAAAGATTTAAATATTCATGTCAGCATTGTGACTTTATTTGTAGTCATAAATATTACTAGCCACCAAGCTAAATTAAATATTAATATGCATTATAAATTCTGAGTGGAGCGAAGAAGTTTATAAATTCACAAAGATGTTAATTTTTTTTTTTTTTTTATCTGTGCGCAACTTTTCTACCAGAAGACTTGCTCAAATTTGTAAGTGTAGCATTTTTAATGTAAAAAATCAGTGTCGAAAGGTACTTTAAGAAAATCATTTTTCGATTTTCTCAGAAGTTGTCTCATCAAATTTAAAAACCGGAAAAAAACGGAAAAATATAAGAAAAGTTAATATCAGTTATTATAAGTGTATTACGGCCATCTTTTTTCCTGTGTACAACTTTTCTACCAGCAACTTTATTCCAATTCATAATGATAACAATTTTTCTGAAAGGAAATTTGGCTGGGAAAGTATTTTAGGGAGATTATTTTTCGATTTTCCCAAGAGTTTTCCAGCAAATTTGAAAAAACATAGGAAAATCGGTACAACATTAAAAAAAATATTATTAAAGAAAATATTTAAAGCCTATTTAATTATTTCACAATACTATAAAATGCCTTATATATTGTTGAAAAAGCATCACTATCAACTGAACTCCGCTCAGAATCGTTTTTTCGTAAGCAATGGTTTATTGTTGCTTATGGGTATACATTTTATTATCTATAACTGTGGCTGCACCCAATATTGCTACAATAGGAAAATGATAACTAACCTTTTATGTTGAATTCTTAATTTGGTTTGTGAATTAGATAGCCGTTCTTTGATTTTCCGTGTATTTTTTTAATAATTAAGCAAATAAATACCGATAATACCTATCATAAAAATATTATCATAAGCACTCCTGAATAGTCTATATTAAACTATCGGTATAATAATCAAAGGAATTTTCAATGGACTATAGAATACTTCATTCAAATATATTATTTCACATGACCGAATACCTACTTTAATTATTCGGAAATACAAGGCATGAACATAATTGAAAAAAAAAAAAAACTTTTCGAATATATAGTTCTGTAGTAATATTATTCGTTTGTGACCGTCACTATTTTACACTAAAAAACATAATAGTAAAATAATAATATCGAGTTTTACCGGACAGCCGATAATTTATGAAATATTGTGTACACATAAAAAAATAAATACGTTGATAACATCTGGTCCAGAGTATCATCGTACAGGATCCAAGACAATATTATTGATCCCTATTGGATATAATATATATTGTTGACAAAGCAACACTAACAACTGAACTCCGCTCAGAATCATTTTTTCGTTAGCAATGGTTTATCGTTGCTTACAGATGTATATTAAATTTCCCCTTTACTACCTTTTCAACTTCTCAACTACAACAGTGGCCCACCCACGTGCGAAGTTGCCCGGCTTTTTTTTCTTTAATCACAAGTGTTCGTAATGTGTGTCACCTGTCGTGTGCACACACACATGCATATAACCCCCACTACGTCTACTGCTACTGCTACTGCTGCGTCAACGTCATTCATTGCAGTCGTCGGCAACGTGCATTACTACATACTGTGTAAACTATGCACGCACATATGTTTATGACATTCATTACTCCAACGTACCTACCACTTGTTAGCCTACAGCAAGTGGTTATTCACTGGTAAAAATTTAAACAATACTTAGTAGCCGAATTATCCGTCACTGCCGGCGTGACCTTAGTTGAATCCGACTTCCAACAATTTGTATTGCGGGAATCGAAATCTATAAGCCTAGATAATTTCGACTCCCTCAAAGATATTTTCAGAGGAGTCAAAACATCCTTCAAAAATTGTCTACTATTTCGAAAACCTCAGTTCTACCAATAATTTTTTGGAGTTAATATTTTTTTTTCTCTCCGGAACTTTGGTTTATGGTTGTTGATTCTACCTACACCATATATTATCGATTTTTTATGACATTTACGTACCGATAAAAAATCGATACGAACAGACATGCATCAAAGATTTATTCCGGGATACGTATAATCTTGATGATATTTTACATTTATAATTGTATTTTAATATTTATAGATTACTTACGTAAAATAATACATAATATAATATTCAAACGATTTCTTTGCGCATTCGAATTGATTCAATAATCTGAATATAAAAATCTAAATTTGAATAATTTCAACAAATATTTTTTTTTTTTTTTCGTACAGTATAGTAGGCAGTAATCAGTAATTTGTTTGATATGACTATTATTACCATAAACCTAACCAAACTATAACAAATAATTAAATTGTTGAGAAATAATAATTTTTAATAAAGTGTCATTGACATTTGTTCCTGTCCCCCATGAGAAAATAGAATACAGAAACGTTGTTAATAACTAGTAACCGAAATTATATTCACTGAAAATGTGATAAATATAATCAAAATATAATTAAAAAGGTCAAAATATGTTCCAATTTGCACAAATAATTACAAAATAGTTCCGATATACAACGTAAATTTATAATACGAAAAAAAATAAATAAAAAATAGGCAGTAATAAGTAATAAGCAATAAGTAATTATTCATTAAGTAGAGAAAATAATAATTGTACATACTAAATACAATAATTTATAATTATTTTTTTTTCATATTTTGTAATTTTCATTATTTATATTCATTTTTTCAACATAGAAATATTTAATTTTATAAAAAATCTTAAACTATTAAAACAGTGACAAGTAAAACTGAATTGTATATAGGTGCCCTATTTAAAATATATATATATATATATATATGTTAAATTAAAATTTCATAACAATGAATTACAATTAATGCTGTCATTTATAAAATAAAGTATTAAATAACTATCTATATAATAAAAAAATAATTTTTACATTACCTATATATACTAATGAAAACGAAGGGAGGGTGTAGATAACAACACTAACAGTAATGTTCATTTACCACGCACACAACGACAACATGTAACAGAGAAATCTATGCGTGCAATTTGCATCTTTCCAAGAACCGGATATAGGGACCAAATGCGCGAAGTTATCATTCAAATACGCAACAACATGTTACTGTCAGAAAGCGTAGAGTAAGCACATTGAGTAGAAGGTACGATACGCTCCATTCGGCCTTTCTATTCCAAATATAAACCATGTCCTAGTTCCAAGTTATAGGTTATTTTTAGATATTTATTGTTATCAGACTGTGTACTATTTGACAAGTGAAACTAGTTGATATTATTATTTTTTTTAAATACTTAAGACTTTAAGTCTAGAGTAAAACTTTTATTTAATTTCTTCTGTTAAGTTTTTTTTAATTTTTGTTAAACAAAGTAAAACGTTAATTCTTATGTACCTATTTTAAAATCTTGTCAAGTACTAATAAAAAAACTTAAGAAGTTTGAAATAAAGGAATTGCATTATAATATTTTAGAAAGTAATTAATTAAATAAATATTAGTAGTAAGTTTTTTTAAAACTATTATGTACTCATAATAAATCATACACTATAATCTAATTCAATTGATAAATTAGTTCTTATTGTTACGTTTTAAAATTAATTGAGCAGAAATACTTTCTGTGGAAAAGTAATTTATGTTACTATTGTTATAATATGCGTAAATACGCTTTTAAATGTATAAATAATTGATTAATTTGTTTTGATTATTTAAATGTTCACATTCAGGGTCGATACTTTCATGGCTGGTACAAAATAATAAAATACATATTGAATTGTACACATGTAAATCGAATCAATTTTTGGTAGAAAAGTTGTCCACAGATAAAAAAATTAACGTTTTTATAAAACCATGAGTTTCTTCGCTGCTAAAACAAATCGATTTATCTAAAACAAAATTTAAAATAATGTATTTCGTATATTTTCCTCTTTTCCTCCGTTTTCTCCCGGTTTTTTTTCAATTATTACGAAAACCACTTGGAAAATCAAAAAGTGAACTTTTTAAAGTACCACCCAGATAAAATTTAATTTCAGTAAAGGTAGACTTGATAAATTAGACACATTAGATTTGATAAATATGAATCAAGATTCCTGGTAAAGAATTTATTTACAGGTAAAAAAATAAACATAATTGCAAAACCAATGCATGTCATATAAAAAAATATCACATATTATCATATATAATTTTATATTAAAACGGCAATAATCAAATAGATAACTATTTCATTTAATAACTGTGTGAATACTATTATTGATTACACACATTTTTTTACATAAGTATATAAAAATACACGGTCAATACATTATTATTATGAATTGTTGCTGTTAGTTTCGGTGAACGATGCCGATGATGGATCTTTACCGACTTTCATGTGTGTACGTAACGACGAGGATTCCATGTTCGCCGTTTCAATTTCAGCAGATTCTCCAATATCGACGTGATGGTTGTCAATCTTGTACTTATTATTGGTAATCAATACGTCAGACACAAATTTCCCGTTGTCTATATTATAATGAAAAATAAATAAACACGGAATTAGATATTCAGAAAAATAATTTTACTTCATTGATTATGGGTAGGTCGCACCTAAGTTAATATTAATAATAATATAATATTGAATACATTAATATAAATACAATAAATATTCATCGATTCAAGTATGATAGTATTGAAGATTCCGCGAGGTGTTAAGGAAAGTCTATTTTTTTATTTATTTTTTTTTTTTTTTCATAACACATTATCGGTATCGGCGTAACTATCTAATGATATTGTAAAAATATGAGAGGGGCTAAAACAACAATAATCAAATGAACCTAATCTGTAGGTTCAATATACACCGAAAAGAAAATATGGGGATGGAAAACTTTAAAATGTAAATTTCTTGAAATTTAAAATTCGTTCTTCTTTTCTTAAACTTTTTAATTATTGATATGTTAATTTACAAATTAAAATCAACTAAAATTAAATTATTTTAAAATTATCCAAAAATACAATAATAACCCAAAACATATTAACTGATAGGTTAACATAATAACTGATTAACCTGAGGCGTAGATAGAAATATTCTTTTGAGTAAGCCAGATAAAATAATATAAATGTTTATGATTACCTACTATATTAGACTACTAATACAAATTTTTAGATTTTGAATGCAGTAAAAAATGTATTGGTTTTATTAAGATGTTTATTATTTTTTTATCCTGTGAACGAAAATTTAACTATAAATCTTGCTCAGATATATAAGCGCGGCGTTATTTCTGAAAGGTAATATTGTCCAGATGGTACTTTTGGGAGGTCGTTTTTTGATTTTCCAAACGGTTTTCAGAATATCTGAGAAAAACCAGAATATGGACCTGACTGACCGAAACCATGCCGTAGCTATTATTATTTATTTATACACGATGTTACAATATTATGTTTCAAATTAATATATAAATTATACAATAACGTACTACGCAGAATTCGCAAAAAACTAAGAAACATACTTCAGGGAGGATCACAACCCCCTCTTGTTCGTAAAAGTCAAGTTGCTAGTTGTTAAAATTTACAAATTACCGTATAATATCCAGGAGGACGTAACCCCAAAAAAATGACCCCCCAAAATAATAATTATGCTGCTAATGACTTTTTTTTTTTTTATGGCTTTCCAAAATTCTCGGCTACACCACTGTTAAGGGGGATGATAAATACATAAATATATAAATTGGAAAGTTCCACTGGAAAATTTACCAATGTTTTATCGGTTTTATATCATCGACTAGTCGTAGTCATGTTGTATAATTATACCTAAATACCGGCGATTGGCGGCGACGGTATCAGCGAAAACGTATTCACCGCCGACCCGGTGCAACGCCATCACCATTCCCTCAGTGTTGGGAGTTTGCGTGGTATTGCCGGCGTACGGATTCCAAATGAACACGTAATAGGCCGACAACGATGCCGCCACCGTAGACACGGACACCAGATAAGCGACGACCGTCAGCATTCTTATCATTTTTATCTGTCGAATAAACAAAATAACAATAATTATCACGAGCTTCTGTTATAGAATTATATTACTTAATATACTTTTATTAGTCTACTGTTTGCCCGTTTAATGATGGCTACGTATATTACAACATACTAGTATACGATTAATAACAGTGTTTCCCAAACTTTTTTTTATCCAACGCCCCTTTTAGATTTTCAAAAACTCACATACCCCCCTCCCAAATAAATTTAAAAAAATTACATTTTAATTTTATAAACAGCCATTTAACTAAAGTGAAAAATAAATATTTTCTTCATATGTTGTGCTCGAGTATTTGTTATAATTATAATGCTCAAAACCGTTTTTTTTCATTAGCAATAGTTTATCGTTGTTTACAGGTATACATTAAATTACCTACAACAGTGGCTGCACCCTTCTCCATTATTCTAGGACGTTTTTTTTTTTTTTTTGTTTATTAATGAAAGTCACTGTAGAATTATCCTGCTTAGCACCCTCTTATGTAAAAAAACACTCTTAAAATTAAAAAAGCTCACAAGGGAATAGTACCACCCACGTTGGTAACCACTGGTTTATAATAATATATGATGATGACCGACGACCGGACGCGATTGTTTTCGTGTGTTAATTATTTTATTTTATTTTTTTTCATTGTGAAAAAATAATTTAACATTCCAATGTTACAATACGGATGATATCTAAAGTACGCTATCGGAATATTAATTTTTATTTTCGACCCAATTACGTATAACCACGAGTCCCAAAACGCGCTTACCTAGTTATAAATATTGGAGAGTAATGGAATATCAATTGTGTTGTGGGGCAACGTTTACGGCTTTTGAATAGTGATCCACTACTCTCCTCCAACCCACAAAACGACCAATTTAAAAAGCGGATTACCTCGTAAATGGTTTTATGGGGAATAAAAATATCAACACAAAAATGTATTTTCACTAAAATTTCATCTTTTCATGGAATTTTTAATCTAGGCGAATATTTAAAAATCAAAAGTGAGTGGCGGTTTCAACTTTAAAAAATAACGAAGATGTAAATTTCAGACCGGCTTGATTCTTAAATCTTCCAATAAAAATTCCGAAAATATGTATAACACTTTTTGAGATAATAAGTGACTTATCGAAGATTGATCACTATTACAATGATACCTATTGTAAGACTACAAAGTAAAAAAGCATATTTTAGAGGTTCTTATGTCTTATTGGAAAATTAAAAAAAAAAAAAACCGCTGGTAATGGGGACGGATGTGCAGCTGTTATTAGTGGGAAGTTGGAAAAATATTATACATAATACAAATTAAAGTTCTTTAATGTATATTTGTAATCTACCATAAACCATTGTTAACTAAAAACGATTCTGAGCAAAGTATGGTTACACATATTTTTAAAATTTAAAAATTTGATCCTAAAACGTTTATAAAAAAAATTGACAAAATAATTAGAAAATTGCATTATGTCTAGAAAAATATTATATAAGTACTTTGTGAAGCTCTGTACAATATTTTTTATCCAATTTATAACAAACAACATATTCCGAAATCGAAAATAACGAAATTATTAAATATTTTCGTATTCTCAAAAGAAACAAAAAATTAATCTTGTTATATAATGATTTAAGCTCGATTTACGGTGGCAAACTTATTTACAGACACAAGCAAATAAAGACGGACATACTTCGCACGTGGGTGTAGCCACTGTCTAAGGTGGGCAGTTGGAAAGGTAGGATACAGAAGATAATTTAATGTATATCTATAAGCGACGATAAACCAATGCTAATGAAAAAAACGATTCTAAGCGAAGTTCGGTTGAATGTGTTGCTTTTTCAATAATATGTACGTCATATTTCGGTAAAATAATTAAATAGACAATATATATTTTCTTTAATAATATTTGTTTAATATTGTAACCATTTCCTGTTTTTTCCTACTGTTTCACGGTTTTACTTTGTTTTTTCCCAGTTTTTCCGATTTATTGGGAAAACTCCTGAGAAAATCAAAAAATGACCCCTTTAAAGTATTTCCCCAGTAAGATTTCCTTTTAGAAAAATCGCTATCATTATAAATCGCAGTAAATTAGCTGGTATTATATCGTTATGTATATAGTTTATATTTTTAGACTCTAAGTGGAGTGAAGAAGCTTATGTTTGTACAAAGAAATTTATTATTTTTTTTTTTTTTTTTTTTGTATCTGTGCGTAACTTTTCTACCAGAAGACTTACTCCGACGTTTAAGTGTAGCACCTTTTCTTAAAGTACCCCCCTCTGTAAAGAGGTACATAGGGGAGGTGATTTTTCAATTTTCTCAGGTGTTTTTTCATCAAATTTAAAAAACCAAAAAAAAAAAAACGGAGGAAAAATGGGAAAATATAAGGATCGTAGGAATTAGTTAAAATGTATTACGGGCTACGACCTTCTTTTTTTCTGTAAACAACTTTTCTACCAGCAATTTTGCTCCAATTTTAATTTTAGAAATTTTTCTGAAAAAAAATTTGACCGGGAAGGTATACTTTATCATTTTTCAATTTTCTCAAGAGTTTTTCCAGCAAATGTGAAAAACCGGGAAAAAAATAGGAAAACTGAGAAAACTAGAAAAATCGATACAACATTAAACAAATATTATTAAAGAAAATATATAAAGCCTATTTAATTATTTTACTATAAAATAACATATATATTGTTGATAAATCATCACTATCAACTGTACTCCACTCAGAATCGTTTTTTCGTAAGCAATGGTTTATCGTATGCATTAAATTATCTATAACAGTGTCTGCATTCATCTCCATTTTCCTAGGACGACTTTTTTCAACTAATACAAAACATTTCGTATTTTTTCCTGTTATTAACATTTATTGGGAAAACTCTTGGAAAAATCAAAAAATGACCTCTCCATTCCAATTTCCTTTCCGAAAAAGTTCTACACTCAAAAATCAGAGTAAGATTTCCGGTAAAAAAATATCCAAAGAAAATAAAAACATCTTTCTAAATCCATAAGCTTCTTCGCTCAATTCAAAATCTAAAACATACACCATAATAAAATTAATAAATTCTTCGGTACGGTCAAAATCGAAAATCTCATCTACCAAACCAATAGTAAATTTGTATGTTCCGATAAGCTACGAATTTGATCAATTTATTAAAATTTAAAACCCCAACTGAAATGACCCAAATGTGTATAAAGATATTTTAATCGCGATAAAACTACAAAGTATTACTTTAACTCAGCAATAACTAATGCTCTAATATTACGATATAATTTCACATTTAATATTTAATTTGAGTTCAATTAATTACACGTGAAATCTCCAAACTAACCTTTTTCTCTTTTTTCTGCGCCAAGATTCTTCGTTTCTGTATCTCTTCTTGTTCATCCACATTGTCATGATCCGTATCCATAATAATTTTTGCGGTAAAATTAACAAAAAAATGTTTAAACAAAAATTATGAAAAATACTATTTTATTATATTGATTAACGACCGTGCAGTAAATACTTAACAGGCGAATGTTCGGCCATCGAGTAAAGATTAATAAAAAAAAAACCGAGGTAGGTAGGTACCTCGCCCGTAATAATATTTTATGGGATTTAGTTAAGGGTGCACGACCCTTATGTAATATGTAGTTGAAGCCATTACAAGTAATCCGGTTAATTCAATCATTGCGGCTGCTAAGAACGTGCCAAACGAATAGGTACGTCACGAAACCCTGGGTAAAAAATTGTTATGCCGTGTTATACACGAATATAATATATTATATTATATTATATTATATCGATTTAAATTTTGTCCTTCAAATCCCACAGGGTTGACGGGTCACCGCATTAAGATAATGTTTCCACCCACCTCCATTATTATTTCATGTATATGATTTCGCAAATTACCTATATGGTCAGTATCCTTGCTATTTCTACTCATTTTTATTTTATTCTTATACGGTTTAATTTTGTAATTTGATATCCCCAGTAGCGCATGCACGATTTTTTCGAGAGGGGTTTTGTTTATAATAATTTTCTAGAGAAGAGATAGCACAAATTATACGTACCTACAGTACTATCACTATTATTACTGAAAAAAATGATTTTTGATGAAATTAAATTTTATTTTGCTCTGTGGTATAAGATATTATGTTTTTAAAAAACTTGATTTAAAAAAATGTATTGAACGAGAACATTTCAAAGGGCGTTTTGATCCCCTAATCCCCTCTTTGAGCCACTGATTATCCCATTCACCTATATTAATTTATTTAATGGATGATATTAATTATGACAAAAACATAGATAGCATAGGGTGGATATAAAACGCAAAAATGCAATTCTAAAATATTAATACTTAAAATTTTCAATCCATAATGTTCTTAGAACTTTGAGATTCAAACTATGTATTGAAAAACGTATATGATATGTATATTATTGTTTAATTTTGAATATTTGTCAATAACTTTAAACAAATTAAATCAAATATTATTAGAGAAATGTTCCTAACATAGCCATATTGACTCTACACTCTGGTATTTTTAGGTGATATTAATTAATAAAATATGTTTAGTTTCGAAATCAATACACATTTAAAAGTTGACTGCTATAATTGATATTAAAATATAATTGTATATAATTGAATATATTATAATAACGTACGAGAATATCCACGGGTTATTTAAGTAGGTATACCTATACACGTAATTTGGAATGTTTTCTCCGGTATCAGTTTCCCTAAAGAATAAAATATAGGTATACAGTATTCATAATATTATGTAGGCTTCTTATATTATATTATACGAGTCCTTAAGTTCAATTTTTCTAAAAAATTTCGAATATTTTAATAATTTGTATTGATAAAGAAAGACTGTGATAGATTGGATATCATGCACGCAAAAACCAAAACCCTGATTACAATGAGACAAGTTGTAAACACCGCGGTGTGAAAGATGTAGTAAAAATGTATAGAGAAGCTATTGGAGGTGATGGGCCAAATTTTACTATTTTGGCGATGGACATAGAGATAAGCTAAAGGATTATTGGTTGTAAGACGGGGTATAACACGTTCGTAGAATCTCGATCAACTTCAATAATAATTATATGTTTATTATCTCTGCAATATATATGCATTAAGCATTTTACTATAAAAATCGAAGTACTAATCGGACTAATGGTAATAGATTTTTTTTTTCCGACAAAGTCTTCGCCCGTATAAATATTGTACAGTTATTACAGTTATGTATTTTCAATATGGTACAAATATAATTTTTATGATGGTAAAAAATAATTTTCCTATCGAGTTTCTAAATTCATAGTTTAAAATTAACTATAAGTACAATGAAAAAAGAATATCAATAAAATGATTTATTAAAAATAGGCACGAAAGTACAAAAATTAAATAGTTCCTTGTTCTTTTTTCTTTTGAAAAAAATGTACATAAAAATATCACAATAACTTTTTTTAAAAAAAAATATTAAATTAAAATAACGATCAAAAAGATAAAAGTAACAGATTCGTTTCTGCATTCCGTTTTTAAGCCAAAAGAAAAAAACACTTATTATTTTTTATTCAATTTTTTTATTCAATAAAATACATGAGTGAGTTATTTTATTTTGTACGTTCATAAATAATTTACGAGTAATAAGTTAATTAAAAGTTGTTTATAGTCTTTACAATAATGTCGATTCCTTCGCGGAGTTGAGTTTCAGTAATTATCAATGCTGGTGAGAATCTCAATGCACTGCTACCAATAGGTTTGGATACCAGTCCGTTGGATTTCATATCACCACACAATTTGTAAACGTCCGTTACGGTTTCTAAAAACGTAAAAGAAATACAATATTATTACAATTACGTGTCTTGTATATATTTTTACACACGGCAATTGTTTGAAGTTCAAAATGCATCGGGTCAAAATTATTGTGCCAATTTATATATAAATAGTGATTAATGAAAACATGTATCGAAAATATTGACTTATAATCTTCTTCCTGTTACTTATTTCACTTTCCAGCAGTTCCTTGGATCAAATGCGCTCAAAATCGGGAATTGTGTTTGCTTAACCGACTTATAGTGATAAAAGCGCCCCCAATGAAGTTAGAGGAATGAAATGTTAAATATATTGTATTGTTTTAGTGGTAAGTTAAACTACCCTTCGAGATGTATCGAATATAATATGAAAAAAAACATACTTGGGTTCAGTACGATCGCGTTCAAGAGTCCTCTTCCGCGGACCTGTACGACCTTTTCTTTGTCGAGACGAGCGGTCAGTTCGTTTCTGAAAATCTCGCCCATCTTGTAAGCATTGTCGATTAAACCATCGTTGATGATCACGTCCAATGCGGCCAACGCGATTTTGCACGCCAATGCGTTTCCACCGTAAGTGGATCCGTGTGTACCGGGTGTGAGCACGTCCATCACTTCTCGGTTACCCAATACAGCGGAAATCTATTGCGAAAATGGAGAATTTGTATTCATATACCTAATGTATAACCGTCATTTGATCATATTTTTGTTTTCCGTAACGTAACGGTTTACGGTATAATAATTAATAATTACTGACCGGATAAACTCCGCCGGAGAGAGCTTTGCCGAGGATCAACAAGTCGGGTTTTACGTCTTCGTAGTCGACCGCCAACATTTTTCCGGTCCTACCTAAACCGGCTTGGACCTCGTCGTCGACCCAAAGGACGTTGTATTTGGTACACAGTTCACGCACTCCTTTCAAGTATCCCATGGTGGGCACTACGGCTCCTGCTTCACCTTGTACCGGCTCTACCATGAAGGCGCACACATTGGGATTCCTCAAAGCTTGCTATATATAATAACGCAAAATACGACTTTTAATAACTACTAAATTCTTTAGGAACACATTTTAAGATCATCCGTACACATTTTAGAATAATTTTTATTGTATGAGTATTAAAAAAATACAGAAATCAACGCAAAACGAATTGCGTGATTGGTACCTAAATCAACAATAGTTAATAGTGAATTTCTAATTTGATTCATCAAAACATTCGCTTTTTAAAATTTTAAATCAATTGGGTTATCTTCAAAATCAATATTGTGATAGAATGATTTTGTTTCGAACTTACTTCAAGTTTTCCTAAATCGTCGTAAGGCACAATTTGGTATCCGGGAACATGAGGTCCGAATTCGTTGAACGAGTTAGGGTCCGTGGACGCAGAAATGGCTGCAATTGTACGTCCCCAGAAGTTACCATGGGCAAACACAACTTGAGCTTGATTTTCCGGGATCTTTTTCACTCTATATCCCCATTTTCTTGCAATCTTAATACTGGTTTCTCCTCCTTCCACGCCTACAAAAATTAATATATCAAAAATACTGGCATATTTTTTAAGACCGTTATATTAAAAATTTCAAACTTGAAAATTGTTAATTTTATATTATAAATTATAAAAATATAGTAACAGACATATTAGGTACCAATTAGGTATATTAATTTTCTTACCGGTATTCATGTTCAAAACTTTGTCAAAACCAAATTGTTTAGTCAGAAACTCATTGAGTTCGTACAGAGAGTCGTGAAATATGGCTCTCGATGTATGATGAAGAATTTGTACTTGATCTAACATAGCTTTGAGAATTTTCGGATGACAGTGACCTTGATTCAATGTGGCGAATCCACCCAAAAAGTCGTAATACTTCTTACCCTCAACATCCCACATAAAAACACCTGAGCACGTACAAGTCAATATTAATTATTGCATTTTCAATGTACACATATGTCTTTTAATTAGGTTTATCTTTTTTGTAGTATGTATATATTCAATTTTATGTTAAAATATTATTATGTACCTTCTCCTCTAGATATGACCACGGAAAGGGGATCATAATTATTTGCGGACACTTTTCTTTCTCGTTCGATCACTTCGGCCGACGATGTAGCTTTGACGGTCGAGTTTAACCGTGAGACACTGACATTGTTGAAAAGTCTTGTGTACTTGAATAACTGAGAACTACGATTTTGCAAAATTGACATTTTTGTGTGATATCAAAGATCATATCTGAAAATAATACAAGTGTACCAGTATAGATAAATGTATACATGATCACGTCTATTGGTTTAATAATGTACGTTGAGCTGAATGAACATAAATATCAAAATAAAATTAATTAATGTACCAAAAAATAATTGTATTACATTTTATGTTAACTAAAAATATTAACGGTTTGTCGATTTACATAGGTATAGCTGAGACTATTATTTTTCATTCTAAAATAGTATACAAATGTATGTACTCAAATATTATATGATCGGGGTTCAAAATCTAGAAAATCGTTATTCAGGATTGTCTTTTACGAGCACGCCGTCGCCATAATAATTTATTGAATTGACATTTCTGCTAAAAATCATCTGTCAAATAAAATGACTAATCATTGCTTTTGAGTTGGAAAAACATAAAAAAAAATTATGTATACAATAATAATAGGTATAGTAGGTATACAAACACTATATAGGTATATTACACCATAAAATGAGAAAATAACTCGCGATCTGGTTCACGTATACACTTCAATCGGGATTTAAATTTATTTCAGCGAGTTTGCGGACGATAAAATAGTACCTATAATATGGAATGATTAAAAAAAAAAAAACCAAAAAACGATCATAGTAGGTAAGAAAATATTATTAGAAACCACAAAAATAATCGTTTGGGAAAGAAAAACAAGAATTTCTATAAGAGTTAAAACTTTAATAACTTAAATATCGTTCACGTAATGTTGTCGTCTCTACCATACATACCTATAAAAGATGATTCTCTAAACGTCTTCACCCCATTTTTTTGTTAAATTTTACATACATTCAAATTCTAAATTTTCGGAATTTTTTAGTATACTTAGTTAAATTCAATAATTTCGATTACTTAGATTTTTCACAACATTTAAGGAGTGTACTGTGGCGATACCAACTTTGTTTTTTCAAATGAGAACCTACATTAAAATTTCCATAAATAGACGCAGTATTACTTAAAATAAATGTTGGTGCTAAAATATTTGATTTACGTTAACCCGTTGACGAGATATTTCACTTTTAAGTTTAGGTGAGGGGACAGTAGTGAACCATTAATGAAACGTCACGTGTCATGCCGCCACACAAATAAAATTCCACTACTCTCCCCCTGCCTATACTTAAAAGTGAAATATCTCGTTAACGAGATGACAGAAATCAAAAATGTTGACACCAACATTTATTTAAAGTAATATTTCGTCTATTTATAGAATTTTTAATATAGGTTCTCATTAAAATAACCAAAGTTGGTATCGCCACAGGTTACTCCTTTGAAAAATCTAAGTATTCAAAAATATAGACTTTCACTAAACTTGAAAACTCCAAAAATAAGAATTTGAACACATGCAAAATTTAACCAAAAAAATGGGATATGCACGCTTAGTGGATCACCCTGTATATAATTGAACTCACAATTGTTATAAAGAAGTGTACGACTCTACGATGGTGATGTTCGACTTGGGACTGTTACGATGCAACTGAACAGCACTTATATTACTGCAATCTTGAATAGTACCTCATTAATATATAAATTTATATATATACGTGATATACCAAATTCGGTTGGTACCGATACCGTTTAACGACAAATTAATTCTCCTGACGTAACGATTTAATTCTTTTCGGTGGCCTTTTGATAAGACTATAGATATTTAATCTGTTCTCATCGCAATTATATTATATTGGGAGTATGATATAGCACACGTCCGTACGACGCGATGTTTTGATAAAAATAATTAGTAATTGTGTTCTATTTTAATGGTAACGCCTTTAGTACAATATACAGATACCGGTTTTATTCAAAAACAATACGAAACGCTTTATATATCACGTATACAATATAATTTTATTAATATTATACATAATTATTGGGTGGCACGTCCCGTTCAGGTGTTTGTGTTTCATAATAATAAATATATCGCAACAATAATATTACGTGTACATATTTTCAAGTAATAAGACTACAATATTGCAACACCCGCTATGAGCTAAATTTGTACTGGGGGTACAGTTTGTATCAAAATTAATGTGCGATCGAGAAAAACAATAATCGTATGATTAAAATTAAATTATTAAATAGTGTTAGGAATATAAGGAGAAAGAAAACAAAATGTATAGTTATATGTCATTAACAATTCAAAAGCCCAAATCAAAAGCTATTGGGTATTAATGTTTTTTGTGTTTATCCTAATATATCGTTCTGAATAAAGACTCGGAAGTAAGGTATAAGTAGGTAATTTTGATGATACATACAATAAACTCTCGTAAAATGTTATCATTTTGTAATAAAGAAAAAAAAATATAGTCTTGATTTTTTTTTTATTGATATTTGACATGCCTACGTAAGTATTAAAAGCTTAATATGCAGTTGCGAGAGAAACAAACAAATGTTTTTTTTATCTTCTGGCGTTTAAACGAGTAGACATAATATACGTATTATAATTAATCGACGATTGCCGATATTACCTATACAGTACCTTTGAATTCCTATATAGTATATATAGTATTGGTTATATAATACACGAGTTGGGTAATTCTCAATGAAATGGGCACTGTTAATGGATTATATTATCCACCACCATAGAGTACCGCGAGCTCGACCCATGGTAAGATCTATTTGTGAAATATCAAATAAACACCTAGTTAATGGACTATGTAGAATAAAATATAAAAAATATACCTACATATTATATTAATATCTATACATATGATAGATCTATGGTTTTCAATTTTGGAGTTGTAACCCCCAGAGAGGTCACTATTGATAGTTTGGGGGTGGTTACCAAAAACCATAAATATCATGTATACTATGTAGTGTGTGTAGCAGTAGTGAAGTTCTATTAAATAATTTTTAGAGTGATCGCCTTGCAAAAAAAAAAAAAAATTAGGGTTTCGTAAGAGGTTGAAAACTACTGGGATAAATGAAGAGTTCATAGATCGTGACTTACGTCCAGTTCCCGGAGGCTTACCACTCGGTAACTACTAAAGGCATACATCGACCAATGTAAAATAATAACCATACGAATCACCCAATCTATTTGCAGATAGACCATGTTCCCTAGAAAATATACCGAATGATTCCCTTAAGTGGGTACACTCATTATCTCTGAAAGTATTTACTTTTTTTGGACTTTGTTGTAAGTTTGGGTTGGAGGAGATTAGTGGACTGTCATTTGTATGGCAATACGGCACTCGGCGTGTTATTAATCCACTACTTCTTTCCTCCAACCTAAAATTAAAAGTGGAGTATCTCATTAACGGCCAGACAGAAATAAAAAAATTAACACTCAAATTGATTTTAACTAGTTCTCCATCTATTTATGGACTTTTTAATATAGGTTGCCAATTGAAAATCAAAAATAGGTAGCGGTTTTATCCCCAAAAATAAAGGTGACAAAGAATAGTATAAATATAAAATTGTAGAGCAGCTTATTTCTTAAATACTCTAAAAAACAAATTCCGGAAAAAGTTTATACTTTACGAGATAATGAGTATACCCACTTAAATAAATCACCCGATATGTCCTATATTCCCTAGAAAAACATACTGCTAAAACATGTATCTCCAGACGATCTTAATCGCACGCAATAATGATAAATAATAATTTTTTTTTTTTCAAAATACGAGTGGGTGAGATAGGTAGGTAGTTATGTATCTGTTAAGCTGTTTAACAACAACACGCGTGGTTAATTATATTCTAATATAATTTTATTGTAGCCACTTGACGTGAAACACGTGACGTTTAGAACAAAATTGATCTAGTTATTTTCGTTTAGGTTACGACACCCGTGAAATGATATTAGATTCGAAGGTCGATAACTATACTTATAACAGTTATTACGCGATAAGTGCCTAATATATTAATTTGTAAATGAAACGATTTTTCAATTAGTATACTAATTAGTTAATTTCTTTAGACAAGAATAATATAAGCATTATTTTTATGTGCGTGGATATATTATGACTTTCATAGTCGTAGGTACGGTAATCAGGTTTGCGATTCATACAACATGAGTTTTACGTCTGTTTCGCTTGTAAAAAGTCCAATATTTGTGCATTACAATAATACAAACTATCCGAAAATGTTCGATTGAGTTTCATATTGTTTATCCGGGATTGAGTTTATAATAATTGTTAATATGCGTTTGATAGGTACAATAATTATAACTTGACAAATTACATGTCTAACAAATCTAAAATAGTCTAATCTGATTAATAAATATCCAACTACTAAAACTATCGATTTACTATTATTTTTAGGTATTATTTACGAACTATATTATCAGATTGACTGCTACGTATTTTGGTTATCTGAAAACATCCAACCGTAATAAGTGTTTGATTTTTAATTACTATTACCTACATTGGCTATAATTATTGTAAATGAACATTAAACGATCCAAAACATTTATTATAGACATTTATCGTCTCTGGTTTTCTAACGAACAATACAACAAAAAAATGTTCACGTAAATCAAACTAATAAGTCTTTGAAATTGATTTTATAGATAAAATACCTATTACACAATTTTCAGATGAAAATGATTCGAAAAGTTACAGTAGGTTAAAACAAAAACTTATACTGCAGATGAATATTATGCTAGTACTATTGTAGATAGGAAGCTGAGATGGTAGGATAAATAAAGTTATTTAGTTTACATCTATACACAATGGTAAATGATTGCTAACGAAGTATGATTCTAAGTGAAGTCGGAAATATATGTTTTGTAATGCCATAATATTTTACGATTTTTTACGAAATATTTTACGAAATTTGAATTGAAAATGCGTATAAAAAGAAAATTTACTATATACTCGACTTTTTTTTTGGGACACTAAATACGACTTAAATGAATCTCGTATTAAATTTTCAAATATTTCTGTTCGGCCAAAGCAATTTCATCCAAATACAAACTAAAAACACTCGAAAATGTTATAAAATAAAATGATAAATGCCTATAATTAACTTGGAAGTTGTAATACAACCAGACAGGTTAATATAAATATTTTGTGAACATTTCTAGCTCGTACAATATTATTTTTAACCAAATTACAATAAACGTAACTAGCTAAACTAATACATTCCTGATTGCTGCATTCAAAATCCAAAAAATTGAAAACGATAAAATAAAATAATAATGTTTTCCACGCTACATTTCTACCCCGAACAATTTTTTCATTCCCACTTAATTTTATAACAACCAGGTAACCAGGTAAATAGATAGGCAGGTACGTGATTTGTATGTAATATTTTTATACAGCATCGATAATATTATTAATATTGATATTAAATTGATATTGCATATAATTTTTGATTGATTATATTTGTATTTAAATACATTTTAAATACACATAAAATTACAATTGTAATTATCATTATTATTTGATACACGAATGGTATCACCAGTGATGGTGTAAATTATTATTTTTTCTTTTGTAAAAACAAAAATTGAATACGTCCAATTATTACACGCAATAGAAGTGTAGGAGTGATACGTAACTAACTATAAACACAATATAATATATTATTTGTATAGATTAACTTGGACGATAAAAACGAAAATTGGTATACTTAAATTATTAAAATATAAACGCGACAAATTAATTTATACAATTAATATAATTATAATTCATGATATACTCGTTGTTTAGTAATTATTTAAACGTTATCCGGATTGTCAAACATTCGCGTCAAAAGTTAAAATACAAACAACTATTATACAAGTATTATTACAGTTATAGTATACTGCAGTACTTATCTTAAGTTAACAGTATAAAATAATAATTATCTAAAAATTAAATTTAAGATTGTATTTATTGTCTACATTTAAATGTTTTCACATCATCAACTATGCGTATATTATATTTTTTTATAGTTTTATAATGGATTTTGATAATATTTTTTTGTTGTCATAAAATAATTATTGTTATCGAAACTTAGTACAATATTATGCGATTCTAATAATACGTGTTTGATTTTCTGACAACGATTTGGTTTAATTTTATATGGAATGATGACGACTCAAATCAGTTGAAAGCAGTTTGTAAAATGTTCAAATAAATGTATTTTAATTCTTTATTTGTATTTGAATACTATGTTGAAATATTGAATACTTTTCGGAAAAGATATTTAAATACGTATTATTCTGAATTGTTTTTTTTACTTTTTACTTAATGTAGTAACAAATGTAAAAAACTAGTTGAAAGTCACTCTTTACTTGTAGTTACTATAACAAGTAAAATACATTTTAAAAACAACTAAGTATATAGTTATTGAAACTAAACGTTAATACACTAAGTCAACTTTATTTTTCACCTCGATATTGTAGTAATTAAACACATTAAATACTAATTATATGATATTAAAAAAAAGTCAATAAGTACCTAATAATAAATAAATACTCTACTTACATATAAATTCGTAAAAACTTGGAATGTTACACGCAGCAATCAGCGCCGCGAACTTCGATTAATGCGATTACTTGGTTACAGTAATAACAGACGTAATGCAATAGATATCCTTAACGCGTTTTATAGAATTTATACCTTACGAAAAATGTGTACCAAATAGGAATTCTCGTAAATTTTTATCTAATCTCTGATTTATAAACAATAAGACGTGTGTAAGTGCAATGTATGGGTGTTATTTTTAACAAATCACCTCAGTGACCACGTGCGTAATGTGTGTCATCGTCGAAACATACCTATCGATATTAATGTTCTCGTATAATATACAGGGTGTCCATACCCTATATATAGCCTACTAGCCACGTTATTTGTCCCCGTCAATATGTTTAAGTTTGCAGTTCGTTATACTACATTTACCTTTGAATGTCATTGGTAGACATTTTTGTACGTAGGTAACAGTAGTGGATCCGAATTTTCGGTTTTAATATAATATATTAGGGTGATTTTTATTGGAATGATGATGGAATCTTTTCCTTTACTCCCTAATTTTAAAAAAATAATAATAAAAATGTTGAGCCCTATTTGAGATTCCTAAGACAATTCTTCCGTCCTCCTGTAACAGAATAAAATTTCCAATTTAAAATACATTGATTTTTCGTTTATTCTGAAAATTGTTTATATAAGGCATACAAAATTTTACAAACCTATCTATTTTAAATGGGAAACATTACCTCAAACTTTAATATGTATTAAATTACACGTATAACAAAAATAGATAGGATGTTGCAAAGATAAGATATATAAAGTTATTTGATTTTTATCTGTACAAAACGATGAATCATTGCCGATTAAAAACGATTCTGAGTGAAGTTCGCTTATACATATTTTAAAATGTCTTAATTTTTTCGATGTTCGTCATAATTTGAACATTATTAAAACATGACTAGCCTACATTTTTTTTTTTTTAGATTCTGAGTGTAGCAAAGAATATATTGGTTTTACTTTTTCTACCAGAATGTGTATTCCCGTGTGTTCGATGTAAATCTTTTTCTGAAAGGAAATTTTCTCGGGGTGGTAGTTTAAGGAGGTTATTTTTTTTCCCGGAAGTTTTCCCAATAAAAGGGAAAAGTGAGAAAAAACGGGAAAATGTATGAAAAATATTAATAAAATATGATTTTTTTTCTGTGGACAACTTTTCTACCAGCAATTTTGCTCAGAATTACAATGATAGAATTTTTTCTAAAAGGCAAATCTGGTATGTTTTAAAAATTGTGTTATGTCTAGAAAAAGCTAATATAAGTATTTTGTAAACAATTATGGGTACCTATACGACTACGCTTAACCGAATATTATATTAACGTTTATATTATATTTTCTTTATATTTTAATTTGTATTTTCGTTCCTTATATTTTGCCGTCTTTCCTACTTCTCCTCGGGTTTTTCGAATTATTAAAAAAACTACAACGAAAATCAATGAAATTGATTACGTCACGAATAACGTCATTAGATAGTACACCAACAAGATTCAATTTCCTTTCAAAAAGATGCTACAACTAAAAATTGGAGCAATATATCTGGTGGACAAGTTGTTTACAGGAAGAAAAATATTTATTTTTTTTTTTTTTCAAATGCACCATAGTAAAACTAACTAAACATTACTAACTCCACTCAAAATTTAAATTAATTTAATCAATATTAATATTGTTAAAAAATCAACCTCTCGTATGGGACATGACAATATGATTTGCCCACCACTGCCTTATATAGGCATACAATATTGCAAACGACTGTTGATTATAATATTATAGTTACAAAAGTCATTCAAATAACGGTGTTACATTAAGTGAAATTATAGTGTTCCGATAGTACAAAGTCGTCTTGCATTTTATTCCTACAATACTTCATACAAATAAATATTACTTTATTTACTTTACTTAACTTATTATTTATTACTAAAATATTATATAATATTATTATATTTTTAAAAAAAGTTATACATTTCAAATTCGACATAATAATTCAATCAAATTAAGAACGTTATTTGTTTGTTTTTTAAACATTTTAGGAAAGCTTAGTATCTATAATCAGTATTCACTGTATAAGGACTTAATATGGAGGGAGGGACAGTGTGTTAGCTAAATGAATATTATTATTATAGAATCGGAAATTGTTCATCGCTGTTATATTTTTTTTTATAGATTTTACTTATGGAAATTGTTTTCAAATTAATTTCATGTGATGGAGGCCTCTATGTAATTATAAAACAAAAAAACTCCATTGTTTGCCAAAATATCAGCGCCGGTTTTTTAAGTTGCAACTGTAAATCGAACTTCATAATATTCCTGGTCAATAAAGCCGCACAGGCACACAGGCATAGTTTCATTCAATGTATCCAGAAAAATACTTGTACTACATTGTATTAAGTACTCATTATTTATAATAGTAATGATCCCGCATTAATTAAACACGTGAAGGCCCACAGAAGATCTAAAGTATTGCGCTCATCTGTGTTCCGCATGTTAGATAATACAAATTAATAATTATACATAAAAAGACAGTATAAAATAATTTTAAAAACCACAATAATAAGATATTAAATTTTTAAAAATAATCATAATATAAAGGTATATAATAATACATAGATAAAAAATATATTACTTTTTTTATTAGTATACATATTCTATACCTATATTAATTTTCACCGAAAATGTTATCGTCATTGCATAATCCTTCTATATTAAATTATTAAAGTTGAATATTATAAAGAATAGCTATAGGAAATTATGTGAATTGCAAAATTTAACATGCATTATTTCAATATTGTCTTCTAAAATTGTTTTTTTTTTTTCTTAGTCAAGTTGAGTATTTATATATTTTGTTTTTTTTTTTTTTGTTTGTTTTTGAGTTTCGTGCACTCAGTTTTTGATTTTTATGAATACAATTTTTTTGGCTTGGTATAAAATCTCGAAAATTGTACTAGGTACAACTTTGGTTTATCGCGGATTGTAACTAGCTACACTATTATAACCTTACCATGTCACAATATTTAATTATTATATCGTTTGACCAAATCTAGATCCAGTGTTAACAAAAATTGAAGAAGAGGTGTGATTATAAATTTCCCGACTTCAAAATATTTTTTTTTTCCATTATGTTATACGACCTTCGCTAATTAATAAATTTTACAATAATAATATAATGGTAATCACGGAGTAAAATACTAAAAACATTGTTATTGGTTTTGCCGAATTTAAAAATTAAATAATCGTTGAGTTGTCAACTCAGAGGTCTAATTTTCCAAGTTTATAGGTATCCCCCCATGCACCCTCTATTTCTACCGCTACGTTTGATGTTCACATTTTTGATGAAATTCGTTAAAAACAGAACAATTTTTTCTCTTTCTCAAAGTAAATAGGTTTATATTGATCTCATGACTAAAATATTACTACTTCTTATTTTTTTTATCGAAATAATGTAAAAATATAATATAATTTTTGGATTACATTTTTACAATTTTTAAAAGTGTGTAGTATTTTAAATGTGATTGTTGTTATTACATTTTTTTCCGTATAATTGAATTGCATTGATAAAATCCAAAAAAAGGACAATTTCAACTATGTATTCAACTAAATAATGTCATTTTTTAGAACAAAAAATTGTTTAAAGCAATTTGACAACACATCCAATTCAGCTACATACATTTATTCACTATAACCGTATTTTCCATCGATATAAGTCACACTTAGTTTTCATTTGTACAAACTGTATATTTACACGAAACAATTAATTTTAGATTCTATGTGGAACGAAGGAGCTTATGGTTTTACAAAGATATTTTTTATTTATTTTTTGTGAACAACATTTCTACGAGAAATGTTACTCTGATTTACAATTGTAGAACTTTTTCTAAAAGGAAATTTGATTCGGGAGATAATTTAACGGTCTATTTAAACACAAAAGTGATGTGATAGTGCCGTGAACGTTTCGGGATTCCACCGGCCGTGATCTCTATTTACACTGATCAGTGTTTTATCCGACGTTGTGTGCATTATAGCTAAAACTGGGAAAAGTCAATACCCAGCTAAAAATCACGGCGGTAAAATTAGAAAAATATCATCCGGAAGAAATCTGACTATCAAGGCACAGTGACGGCGACGCACTGCTTGCAACGGTACAGTCACGCGTGGACGAGTGAGAACAAGCTTATCTTTCCTTTAAGAAGCAAATTAACTTATTAACAAGCTTAAAGGTAAGAAGATTATATGCGCACTAGCGTTGATATGTTTTCGATATTTTAATTTTAAGGCAAGATATAATCATTTTTATATTGTGATATTTAACATACCTACACATATCTCATTTAAAAATGAAAATATCGAAAAATCACCAACGTCAGAACACATATAATCGTCTTAACTTTAATTTTGATAATAGGTCAATTCGTTTTAATATTAAAACTAACGGCACAAAATGTGTCCTAGTGAACGCGAATTTGCTGTGTGTCTCGTTTGTAAGACGGAGACAATAGATGAATATTATTAAGCTCGCCGGTGAAAAACGGCCACGCCACTGTAACGTCACTGCTGTGTGTAAATAAATCTTAAGGTAGGTACACACGTAGAGGAAATCCTCAAGTCCAAATCCTCAAGGCCCGGCCTCAAGGAAAGGCATCGCCACCACACACTAACCACACGCCCGGTAATTACTCGAGGATTTTGTAATTTTCATTAATTTACATTTTCATACTACCTACGCGTGTACTTAATCGCGTACCTACTGTAATTTTTCGTGGACGCATTATTAAGTACTCTCGTTTAAATAATATAACATATCTGTTTCTTATAACGTATATCATAAATAAAACTGTAGAAGTTAGATGACGATATTATGGCAGCTATTGGTTGCTTAATGGCTGTCAGTTGTTTGAAAACTCGCGTGAAGAAACGTAAGAGAAAGATATGGGTGAAGGATTGGTTATCAAAAAGGGCAAAATATTTACATGTGAACCTGCTAACTGAACTCAGGATTTGCCCTAAAGACTGGCAAAATTATTTAAGAATAGACGAGGATACATATTTAAAATTACTAGCATTGATCACTCCTTTCATAAAAAAAAATGATACGGTAATGAGACAAGCCATTTCACCCCATGAAAGGCTCACGACGATTCTAAGATTTTTGGCGACAGGAAGAAGCTACGCAGATCTGAAGTTTTCTAGGCTCGCTTTCAAACAATTTAATGAATTCATCAATAAATTCACGGCTCATTTTAAATGGCTAGGTACACACGAGTCACGAAGAGGAAATGATAAACTTTAAATATTTATAAACGTTTGGTTGCGGTTAAAACAAAATTAAAATAATAGTGATATCGCATGAATCCTCAAGGCAGACCTCACAGTGCCTCCACACGTGCAAATTTGAACTGTACAGTCTGGCTTGCACAGTTTTTCCTTATTGAAATTCGAAGAGGATTTTCGGACTGCGCAGGCTAACATAGGCCTCAAGGCCGATCCTACACACGTGAAGGAAATCCTCAAGGACTAGACTGCGCAGTCCAAACCTTGAGGATTTCCTTTACGTGTGTACTTACCTTTACAAAGGTTATTTTTCGATTTTCTCAAGGGTTTTTCCAACTAATGGGAAAAATCGGAAAAAACATTGGAAAACCGAAAAAAATTAGAAAATAGGTACAATATTAAACAAATATTATTAAGAAAATATATAATGCCTATGTAATTATTTTACCGTAATATGACATACATACATTTTTGACAAAGCAAAACAATCAACTGAATTCTGCTTAGAATCGTTTTTCGTTAACAATGGTTTATCGTTGCTTACTAATATACATTAAATTCCCCTCTACTACTTTCCTAACTTTTCACCTGTAACTGGCTTACCCACGTGTGAAGTTGTCAGGCTATTTATTTTTAATTTGTTGATAAAACTAAATATATTAATATGTGTTGCATTAATATTTATCATAGTATTTTGAGTTGATTTCTTAATGTTTTTATTTTATTAACAATACGTACCTATATGTATATGATAATTAGTATTATTTTTTAAAGTATATTGAACGATAAAAGCTATAAATAAACATAAAAAAAATAGGTAAAAACAAGTATGATAGTACGTAATATAGTTAAAAAAAATATGTTTCTAAAACTATTTTTTTAAATGATTGGTATTTGATAAGGGATGTGGGGGCGAATCCCCGAGGGTATATTTGATGAAATTTAGGCGGTAATAGTTCTAGTTAAATATTTATAATTGCTTTATATGTAGTTTAAAATGGTTCGCGCCTCAACTGAACGAAACTGTTTAAAAGTTATAACGGTACATAATATTATAATAATTGTAACGGCTTAAACCGATCATTAATTGTTAAATTTTAAACAACTTAATTATTATAAATCGTGTTTGTAAGTAGAACGAATAATTATTATATATTGTGAAAAGTAGTCTTCTGCCAAGTTTGTAGATAAGCAATTATAGTATTATAGCCGTAGGGTCACTATTCGGGCCAAGTATTTTATCACGTATTATATTAAATTAAAGAACAAAAATCATCGTTATCATATCGCGTTCTAAAACAATATAAAAATGTACGGTTATGCAATTGGTATATATGATAATTTTTGAATGATGAGCTGGGAAGTAAGACGCATAATACATATATAATAATAAATATAATATAATATATTATGATGATGATGTCGATGATTAACTGTAATAGTGCGGACTTGTCCTATGGTATCAACTTTCGAGACGAGGAATTCGTACCTATTCCGCACAACTTATAACACCCTATAGTACGAAAACCCGCTTTGCGACGTTCACAAACGGAACGTGACATTGATAACCGTGTCGTGTTACAAGTGTTCGGAATCGTCTAAAACGTAAAAATTGACCAATAAAAAAATGTCTGCACGTCGATTAATATTGTCATCGCAATATTGCTACGAATTACATAAACAAAAAAATTAAAAGATCATTTTACGTAAACCGCCAAAAAATTCGAAAATAACACGAGTTTCCAATTCGTTTTTAATATCGTTATTATACTGTTTACCAACCAAAAAAGTAGTTAGGTGGTATTTATTTTAACGAGAGAGCTGAGTGATGTGTTTTTTCGCTCCGCACCCATTCCAAAATATAGTTAAAATCACACCGAGTTAACGCGTGAATGGTAAAACACTACAATATACGAGTACCTACGTGCGAAAGTTTTTTACCGCTTTTATCTCTCGCCCTCTCGGTAGGTGATATGTATAATTATATACATTGGCACCGTAATCTGACCTCCGATGAGACCAATTCGATGAGACTATGACCAACGACCATATAACACATTCTACTTTATAATCGATTATAATATTATAATATACAGAGTGTCCCACGAAGATACACGCGGCAAAATTTCCTGAGATAATAAAGATAATCAAATTTTGTTTTTTATATTATTCGCAAGGATATGGACTGCAAATATTTATATTTGAATTAAGTTTTGATATTTTGATAAAAAAAAAAAAAAAAAACTAAAAATGCATTTTTGTTTAGTTTGACAATTGTATTCTCAAATAAAAATTACGTGAAAAATTGCAAAAATAAAATATATATAAATAGTTAAAAAATGACTCAAATGTTTTAAAAATTTTACCACGTCTAGAAAAAACAAATATAAATTTTTGTAAATATTTCAAATCTGTATGAATATTTTTAACTAAATTACATTAAAAACCAAAATTTAAAATTATTTTGGTAAATTTTCCCGTTTTTCCTATGTTTTTTCTCGGTTTTCCCCAATTAAAATGGAAACTGCTTGGAAAATCAAAAAAAAAAAATAAAACCTCATATTCGGTTTTCTTTTTCCCTTTTATTCATCCACATTCATTCGTAAACTATTCTGACAGCCTCGACTCATATCTTTTCATTTTATTTATTTTTCTGTATGGGAACACCTTTTCTACCAGAAATCTTGATCTGATCGTAGAAAACGAATACATTACGTAATTACGCACAACTTTTTTCTTCGCCACTAAGTACAACTTAAGATTAACATCACGTTAAATTGTCAAGCATTTATATTTGGCCAAATTATTGTATCCGCATTATATAGTACTTACCAAAGAAAAACTACGTTGAATTACAAAAAATAATAATAATAAAATTAAAAATAATTGAAACCATTCTGTGAACTTTCTCGTTCTTTCTACTTATTTTTCAGTTTTGCTCAATTATTAAAAAAACTACAAAGAAAATCAAAAACTTACATTCTTGGTCACCAACTAGATTAAAAATTCAATAAAAAAATGTCAATTGTCGTTTTTCTATTGGACAAATATTTTTTTTGTAAAAAACATAAGTCGTACAAATTTAAAATAAAAGAATCTTTGTGCCGTAATTATTAAAAAAAGAAAACACGTGTGTTTCGTCTGTTTTGGTTTTTCCGAATTATTATGAAAAATACTTTGGATATCGACTTACTTAACGACTAGTAAGTCGTTAAGTAAGTTTAGTACTGTCTATCAGTGGCTATATATAAAAAAAAAAAACAAAATCAATATTTTATCATTTTTCGATTGGAGTAATATATCTGGTAGAAAACATAAATTGCAAAAATTAAATTAATGAAATCGATAAGGTCATGGAGTGCTGTAAATATTTGCCGTTTTACCTTAAATTTTCTTTGGGGTTTTTCCCAATTACTTTAAAGACCTTTTAAAAATCAAAAAATGACCACTTTAATGCACCAACTAAACAAAATTTCCTTTTAGAACAAATACTATACTTTATACATTGGTTTCAGATTTCTTTCCGAAAAGTTATTCATTGACAGAAAAAATAGTATAACCATAATAATACCAATAGATTCCTCTCGCAATTCCTTTCGCAACTCTCAGAATGTAATATCCATGAAAGAATCCGAAACCGGTAATAATAAATAGTATTATTTTGAGCTGTATTTTCAATCCAGCATTGCTGGTCAGTATTCCACATTATAAAACTATTTTGGAATCAAGCCAATATTCTAATACGTTTCCCTCTGATTCGTTTTCTATTTCAATAATTTTAGTAACCAATATTTATTATACTTTATGTTTAATTTAATCAGTTTCTCTAAATGAATAGAAGGGGTCTGTATAGGCAAATTATATGCATATTTTATATTCATAGAGGTAGACCATTTAATAAACATCTTTTGATTTTTTATTCAAAATTTAGGAAACAAATAATTTTACTTTTATAATATTGTAGACTTAAAATATTAAATAAATCATATATACAAGTATTATTATTATATATATATAGAACATATAATATATATATTATTATTATTGTACTTATTATTATTGTTATTATTATTATATTATTTTATAATATTTAAACATACAGTATTAAAGGTGTTTTGTATAGGCAATTTTAAATCAATTCTTTATTTCTACGATTCTCTCGTAAACCATTAAATATATAAAAGTTCTATAGGTACTCAAGTAAAAATTGCTAAAAAAAAGCCACAATTTCCAATGGTCTTTCATCTAAAAATTGAATTTTGACTTTAAGTTTCTTACGATTTTGAAAATATAACAGAAAATCTTTCAATATTGGTCCTTAATTATATCTAAATGAATCTTAAAGAAAGCTTCATAGAGTAGGCGATGGAGTAGAGCGGCG